>JACEFZ010011018.1:7500-10000 GCA_014155875.1 Cepaea nemoralis | reverse complement strand
AGAAGTAATAGCAGTCTTTGCTCGATATTGGCAGTCGCCATGACTCTCATTGCTGCCAAACCTTTTCGAGCCTTCGTTATGACATAAGTCGACATGATCTTTGAAGGACAGGCTACGATCAAGCCTCACGCCAAGATATGTCATTGACTGGGTTCTACTCAGAATGCTCCCATCCATTCTACTGCCGGCAGGTCTGTTTTCACAATATGGTTGTTTAGTGAGAACCATGTAACCGTTGCCTTTGCAGGGTTGACAAGGGCATCGGCATCAGCACACCATGAGGAAATTCGATCTAGTTCGCCCTGCATATAGTTGGCAACCGCCTGTCTATCTCGACCCTGTCGATACACGAGGATGTCGTCAACGAATGATAGAGTCCTACCCCTCCCATCCAACTGTTGTTCAGTGATCGGCACCGTATACACGTTGAATAGTACTGGTGACAGTGGTGAACCCTGTGGCAATCCTGGACATATCGTTATCGGCTCAGAAGACCAACTCCCGCATCTTAGCACCACCTTCCTTTGGAGTAGAACTGCAGCTATCCATCGTACAAGGTGAGGGTGCACTTTCAGTCTGAGGAGGGTTTGCATCAAGTGCTCGAAAGATACTCTGTTATATGCGTCCTCTAAGTCTATGGCGGCCGCACATGTCTCTTCTCTGACCTGAAATCCTTCGTAAACATCTTGAGCAAAGACCGCCACATTCAGCCATGACTCTTTGTTGCGTCTGTATCCTCCAAGTGTGGGCGGGAAGCAGCCGAGCTGTTCCAAGTCCCAAGCAAGTCTGTGTGCTACAATTTTCTCCAGTAGTTTGCCAACAGTATTCTGCATCGTAATGATTCTGTAGCCGCTTATCTTGGAGTGGTCTTTGTTCGGTTTGGCAGCGGCAGCAAGTAGCTGTTGTAGCCATTCTTCTTTGACCTGACCCCTCTGGATACTGGTGTTGAATTCTCTGGCCAGTTCTTCCATGTCATCATCTGATATCACCATTAGGTCACCATATCGGATGCCGTCTGGGCCTGGGGCGGTGTTAGGTGATTTCTTGAGCATTGCACGCAATATGTCAACTGTGATTGTCCATTCTTCGTCTGTCCCGACCCCCTCGCACAACTGAGAGAGTGTTGTTGTGGTCCTATGTCTGGCGGGCTCGTCTTTCTGGTCAGTCTGTTCTATGTAGCGTGCAAGAAGGGCCTTACCTTTATCCGCATCCGACTTTTTCCATGCGAGGTCTGTGCCTTGAAAGTCTGGTATACCCCTACGTTGTGCAGCACCGTTCATGCTCTTGTGGAGGCGCCAGAATGTCGTAAGAGATTGCTCGGAGCACACCTTCCTGCAGAACTCGTCCCATTTGTCGGCCTTGGCCTGTTTGGCGCAGGATTTGAATAAAGTCGTCGTCCTAACGACCTCAGTCTTCAGGTTCGCCAACTCAACCAGTGGCATGTTAGCCTTTCTGGCCTTTTGCCAGTCTTTGACAGCCTGCCTCTTTCCCAGCCACACCTTCTCGACCTCTCCATTCCACCATGGTGGCTGCAGCCATCTTTCTTGTCTCCTACGGGAGGAAGTTAGTTTCCTTCTTCTGATCTTGCTTATGGCGTCTTGACCAGTGGTGTCGTACGGGAAGGCATTGGTCTTGTTTCTTTGACTCATGGCCCCGTCTTTCTTGATCAGGATGACACAAGGGTAGTGGTCACTATCGTGGTATCCCAGTGTGCCCCACCGGCACCTTGGTGCGATGGTGGGCGACACCAGAGCCAAGTCAATGATGCTGTCAGAGTCGCCTGGTCGAGTGGCCATTCTAGTGACCTTCCCATCATTCAGACAGATTAGGGCAGCAGATGCCAGGGCGTCCTCCAACTCTTCTCCCTGTCTATTGGTGATGCAGTTCCCCCATTGACTGCCTCTGCATTGAAGTCCCCGCAGTAGATGATATGCCTTTCATCCATATCGAACAAACTCTGCCATTGTCGCACGTCGACCTTCCCATTTCGCGCATAGACGTTAACGATTACAAGCTGCACTGGTGTCATTATTCTTAATGCCTGCACTTGCAGGGCATCGCTGTTCCAGGCGGACATATCGATCTCAGACACTAGTATGTTGTCGCGGACCAGAATGGCCTGTCCGAGGTGCCGCCTGTTAAAGAAACCCTGAAATCCCGCAACTTTGACTGTTCCGTCGGTGAGCTGTGTTTCTTGCAAGACTACAATATCGTTTCCGTAGAGTAGTTTTTCAAGAATGGGTCGGCGTTGACTAAATGATGCACAGTTCCAGTACAGTACTCGAACATTTCCGATACCAATCTGTCACATTTTAAGCGCCTTCTGCGCGCGCCCGCCCTCTTACCACGTTGTGTCCTAGCTGGTCGTCTGGCCGTCATGTTAGGCTTAACTATCGCCACCGGGCGCCGATGATACGCCGAAAGAAGACCGGACGCGCGTGCACGAACTCCGTTGCACGGTCCGAACTCCATTCCACCACGAAAAAAGCACTTAATCCAT
>JACEFZ010011018.1:0-2500 GCA_014155875.1 Cepaea nemoralis | reverse complement strand
AACCAATTTTCCGTGACACCTCTTAGTGTCAGTTTACTGGGCGGTTTTATTGCTGATCAGCGAAATTCCTATTCTTATACACCAGCAAATTAAAGTATTGTTATTAATTTTAATAAAACGAAACAAATAATTATAATAATGAAAATTTTAGATGAAGGTGATATTTCCATTTGCTTACCGACACAGTTTTCATTGGCTCAATCACTTGAAGTGGCAGGATCCTTTTTTTCACAACCAGTGGGTTCTGGGGTCGACCAAGCCTTATAAACACAGGGTCGACACACATTTACGCACTCAACCCGACCTGCGGTCGACAGAAACTTATACGCTCAGCGTCGTCCGGGATAGGAGCTGCCGTGACTAGTGGTTAGTGGGAGTGGCTAGTGGCTAGTTGTGGCTAGTGGCAGTGGCTAGTTGTGGCTAGTGGCAGGTCGCTAGCGGTTAGTGGCAGAGACTAATGGCTAGTTGTGACTAGTGGTTAGTGGCAGTGGCTAGTTCTGGCTAGTGACTAGTTGTGGCTAATGGCTAATGGCTAGTTAATATTGGCTAGTGGCTAGTGGTTACTGGCAGTGGCTAGTTGTGGCTAGTGGCTATTGACTAATTGTTAGTGGCAGTGGCTAGTGACAGTAGCTAGGGGATAGTTGTGGTTAATGGCTAGTGGTTAGTGGCAGTTGCTAGTGACTAGTTGTGGCTAGTGGCTAGTGATAGTAGTTATAGCTAATGGCTAGTGGCTAGTTAATAGTGGCTAGTGGATAGTGGTTAGTGGCAGTGGCTAGTGGCTAGTTGTGGCTAGTGGCTAATGATAGTAGTTATAACTAATGGCTAGTGGCTAGTTAATAGTGGCTAGTGGCTTGTGGCTAGTGGTTAGTGGCAGTGGCTAGTGACTAGGTGTGGCTAGTGGCTTGTGATAGTTGCTATAGTTAATGGCTAGTGGCTAGTGATAGTTGTTATAGTTAATGGTTAGTGGCTAGTGGCTAGTTAATAGTGGCTAGTGGCTTGTGGCTAGTGGTTAGTGGCAGTGGCATTGGCTAGTGGCTATTGACTAATTGTTAGTGGCAGTGGCTAGTGACAGTAGCTAGTGGCTAGTTGTGGTTAATTTCTAGTGGTTAGTGGCAGTGGCTAGTGATTAGTTCTCGCTAGTGGCTAGTGATAATAATTATAGCATGGCTAGTGGCTAGTTAATAGTGGCTAGTGGCTAGTGGTTAGTGGCAGTGGCTAGTAGCTAGTAGTGGCTAGTGGCTAGTGATAGCATTTATAGCTAATGTCTAGTGGCTAGTTAATAGTGGCTAGTGGTTAGTGGTTAGTGGCAGTGGCTAGTGGCTAGTTGTGGCTAGTTGTGGTTAGTTGTGGTTAGTGGCTAGTTGTTGCTAGTTGTGGTTAGTTGTGGTTAGTGGCTAGTTGTTGCTAGTTGTAGCTAGTTGTGGTTAGTTGTGGTTAGTGGCTAGTTGTTGCTAGTTGTGGTTAGTTGTGGTTAGTGGCTAGTTGTAGCTAGTTGTGGTTAGTGGCTAGTGGTTAGTGGCAGTGGCTAGTGGCTAGTGATAGTAGTTATAGCTAATGGCTAGTGGCTAGTTAATAGTGGCTAGTGGTTAGTGGTTAGTGGCAGTGGCTAGTTGTGGCTAGTTGTGGTTAGTTGTGGTTAGTGGCTAGGGGCTAGTTGTGGCTAGTTGTGGTTAGTGGCTAGTGGTTAGTGGCAGTGTCCAGTGGCTTGTAGACAGTATATAGTGGATGGTAGCTAGTAGCTAGTAGGTAGTTGCTAGTCACTTGTGGGTTGTGGTTAGTGGCTAGTGGCAGTGGCTAGTGGATAGGTGTGACTAGTGGTTAGTGGCAGTGGCTAGTGGATAGTGGCTAGTGAGTAGTAGTTAGTAGATTGTGGCTAGTGGCTAGTGATTAGTAGCTAGTAGATAGTGACTAATGACTAGTGGCTAGTAGATAGTAGATAGTGGCTAGTGTCTAGTGACTAGTTGCTAGTAGCTTCTGGCAAGAGGATAGTGGATAGTGGCTAGTGGGTAGTTGCTAGAATCTTGTGTACATGTGTGTAAGTGGGTATATGAATGTGTATGGGTGTGTATGTGTGTGTGTATATGTGTGTATGTGTGCGTGTGTGTATGTGTGTGTACATGTGTGTAAGTGTTTGTAAGTGTGAGTGCGTTTGTATATGTTTGTATGTGTGTGTGTGTGTGTGTGTGTGTGTGTTCGTGTGTGTATGTGTATATGTGTGTGTGTGTATGTGTGCATGTTTGTGTGTGCATGCATGCAGTGTTTTCTAGAGATATTGTATTTTTATGTTATTGAGTGTGTGCATAACTGTGAGAGTTTGTGCAAATGATGTAAGTATGCATGCAGGTATGTATATGTGCGTGTGTGTTTATGAATGTGCGTGTGTGCGTGTGTCTGCCTTTCTCATAACATGGTAATATGCATTGCTTATGCTTACAAAATCCATTTGACACTGTTTGTTTTTCCTATGTGAATGTATCATGCAAAATTGATGAACGAATGA
>JACEFZ010011017.1:0-30249 GCA_014155875.1 Cepaea nemoralis | reverse complement strand
GGTAATGCCCGGGTAAAACCCCCCTTTTTAAGGGGTACCCAAACCCCGATTTTTGGCCTGTTCACATAGAGCTGCGATTTTTGACCCTTTTCAGTCGACAATCTACTTCTTCATTACTTTTGTTGCCCTTTCTAACCTTCCTGGGTAGACCGTACATAGAAACGGGTTTACACTAACTAGCTGCAGGTGTTGTCACCCCTAAATCACACCTCCGATCACCTGATATAGTAATCGTCAATGACGCGTGGCAGAAAGAAGAAGATGATGATAATCTTAATCCCGTCTTCTTAATGACCATGTGTAGAGTCTCTATGTTTCTGAACTGTCTCTGGTAAATATTTTAACAGTTACACGTCTCCTGTGGCAACCTACGGGTGTGAATCGTTGCACCTTTATTGTGGCAACCTACAAGTGTGAATTGTCCATCTTTCCTATGGCAACATACGGGTGTAAATCGTTGCATCTTTCCTGTGGCAACATACGGGTGTGAATTGTCCATCTTTCCTGTGGCAACATACGTTTGTGAATTGTCCATCTTTCCTGTGGAAATCTACGGGTGTGAATCGTTGCATCTTTCCTATGGCAACATACGGGTGTAAATCGTTGCATCTTTCCTATGGCAACATACGGGTGTGAAATTCCATCTTTTCTTTTCTAATGGTGTGAATCGTTGCACCTTTCCTGCGGCAACACACGGTGTGAATCGTTGTATCTTTCCTGTGGCAACGTAAGGGTGTGAATCGTTGCACCTTTCCTGTGGCAACTTAGGGTGTGAATCGTTGCATCTTTCCTGTGGCAACATACGGGTGTGAATCGTTGCATCTTTCCTGTGGCAACATACGGGTGTGAATCGGTGCATATTTCCTGTGGCAACATACGGGTGTGAATCGTTGCATCTTTCCTGTAGCAACATACGGGTGTGAATCGTTGCATCTTTCCTGTGGCAACATACGGGTGTGAATCAGTGCGCTTACTTCCGTGGCGAAATACGGATGTGAAATTTTGCAACGTTTACCATGGCAACATGCGGATGTGAAATGTTGCAACCTTTCGCGTGACGACATACCGATGTTTGTTAGTTAGTTAGTTAGTTAGTTAATTAGTTAGTTAGTTAGTTAGTTAGTTAGTTGGTTAGTTGGTTAGTTGGTTAGTTAGTTAGTTAGTTAGTTAGTTAGTTGGTTAGTTGGTTAGTTGGTTAGTTAGTTAGTTAGTTAGTTAGTTAGTTAGTTATTTAGTTAGTTAGTTAGTTAGTTAATTAGTTAGTTAGTTAGTTAGTTGGTTAGTTGGTTAGTTAGTTAGTTAGTTAGTTAGTTAGTTGGTTAGTTGGTTAGTTAGTTAGTTAGCTAGCTAGTTAGTTAGTTAGTTAGTTAATTAGTTAGTTAGTTAGTTAGTTAGTTAGTTAGTTAGTTCGTTAGTTAGTTAGTTAGTTAGTTAGTTAGTTCGTTCGTTCGTTCGTTCGTTCGTTAGTTAGTTAGTTATTTAGTTAACTAGTTAGTTAGTTAGTTAGTTAATTAGTTAGTTAGTTAGTTAGTTAGTTAGTTAGTTGGTTAGTTAATTAGTTAGTTAGTTAGTTAGTTAGTTAGTTGGTTGGTTAGTTGGTTGGTTAGTTGGTTAGTTGGTTAGTTAGATAGTTAGCTAGTTAGTTAGTTAGTTAGTTAGTTAGTTAGTTAGTTAGTTAGTTAGTTAGTTAGTTAGTTAGTTAGTTAGTTAGTTAGTTAGTTAGTTAGTCGACAGATCATCCTTATTGCACATCGAACCATTCAGTCCGTAAGTGCTCAGATCCCCTCCTCAGTAAAACCCCACAGCGTATAGCGGCTAACGACACCAGTTCTGTGTTAGTTAATCAATCTTCCTTGGCTTCCTGACTGCCGTCGCTACGGAACACACCAATTGTTCCGCCATGTTGAACAGACCAAACACCACAGAAGACACACAGAAATCTACTCAAGGATTGCTTCGCACAATGCACGAACTCCGTTGTATCAGCGCAGATCTTGAGAAGAAACTCCTGGTTTCACATCCTGGTACACGTTTTATACGCAAGAGATGAAAATATCCATCTCCTGCGCGAAAAAAAAGACGACGATTACAAACAGACATACCGGTGTGACATGTTGCAACCTTGCCTGTAGCAACAAAATAGTATGAATTGTTGGCCATTTCATGGAAGCTGAAGCTTTTCAACTTACGTGTTACAGTAATATTCTATTATTACAATGGATGGAAAGGGGAGAACAATACTGGCAGTCTACAAGATCTGAAATCTAGGACAATGGCTTATAAATAGTATCAAGTTGCTTTTTTCCCTCTGATTATCTTTGCCATTTCATTTCTTCTTGCTTGTTTGTCTTTTTCCCGATAATATCTCTTTTCTCTTTTGATGGATAGAATTTTTTCAGCATTTCTCATTTTTCATAATAACTTTGTGTTTTACCCAATGCATTGTATCGGTTTGTCACAATCATTATGTGTTTTTTTTTTTAATTTCTGTATCTGATCGTATAATGACTTTGTTAAATTTAATTTTCTTAGCCTCTGTTTAATGTATTCAATTTTACTTCTTTGTCCACATAGTGGAAATTCATCAGTGCTGACGTCAGAGCCAAACATCTCCTTAACACGTACCAACGCAGTTTTATAAATTGCATGTATTTTGCAGGAGGTTGCAATCACACCCAGTCTCTATTGACTGCTTGTTATTTACTAGGCAATTTTACGTTCAGTAGTTTGCCAACACTCCGTGGCGAAGGAGTTACGGAAACAGTTCGAAACACAGCTGCAGGCGAATTGGCAGCAGACCGCCTTGCTTTGGATTGTTACCAAATGGTATAGGTGTCAGTCTTTCGGAAAGCAATAATAAACTACTAAACGTAAACTTATCAAGAGATCACAACAGCATAAAGTGCTGGTATTGACTGTAAAGTATATGCAATTAACTTTGTTTAGTTTGACAATAAGACATAACACTCTTTTAAACACCATAGTGGAGTGTAACTTTAAAAGCATGCCAGCCAAAATAGACAACGAAACAAGTGGAAAGATAACATTGAGAGATGAGCCATCAGCATTCTGACAGAATATACAATCAAGGCAAAAGTCAGAGTTCGAGATCCATTGCAGCCAACCTTCTCTGTGGAGACGGCATCCGATTGATAGATTTTGCCAATTTCTTAGAATGCCGAGCTCTCATTCAGGAGACTTGGGTTCGGATCCTCCTTAAGGTGTGGAGTTTTTTCTGTCCGGGGCAAAAAGAAAACTCTAACCTGCACAGTTCGCGGCGACTGCAATTGCCATGTGGCCTTAATTCCTCAGGCTCAAGTCCACCCTGCCCTACACCGGTAAGTACTATTGTCAATAAATGACAATGACAGCTTTCTGGACGTTAAATGGTCATTCACGACTAACTGACCGTCGTGTGAAGCGAACTCACTACTTCATTGTCAGAAGTGAAAGATTAAGCGCGCTACATCTTTACTGAATTTCCAACACAGCATCGTTAAATTTGACGTGTTATTGAATCTTCAAATAGCAATCATTCATAGACTGCCTTTAACATCTCTCCCTTGGCTAGCGTGACTGTGGACAACTATACAAATGGGAAGATAACATCAAGGATGAACGAACTGCAGTCTGACAGAATGTGCAATGACACCGAGAGACAGTGTTGAAGATCCATGGATGCTAACCTTCTTTGCGGAGATGGCACATACCACCTTACAGCTACAGTGATTAATCTTTATTCACGATGTCGTAGATCTATATAGACTCCATTCTGCTGGGCAGCTACCACACTTCTGAGAAACGTCAACCCTATCTCACTCCACGAAGCACAGAACATCATTGTACAACTTCCCCTATCGTCATTCGCCCCAAAAGGCTAGGGAGCGGTGTAATCTGAAAGTGTCAAAATACACAGCAAAGATCGGTATTCTAAAACAATATGGCCTCCTAAGAGAGGTAACAGCCAACATGTTTAGGTTACGCTGTGAGAAACTAGACACGTGCCTCTTTGCTTATTGCGTAAACCAAACACGTGTCCGTGTGTTCATTTGGCATTCTTGTCATTTGCGTGCAGAGTGGGAGAAATCCGCGGCTAATCTTGCTGGGGTAAACATTAGGGGCACAGGCAATGGCATGTCAAGGAGAGCGCGGAGTTCCCCTGTGTCTATTTATAGCTTTGGGATGTTTGATTTTTTTTTATTTCCTAACGGTGACAATGGTTGTATTTTGCGATGATAGATAGATAGATAGACAAATAACGGCAGCGAGAAGAAGGCCGAGAAGAGGCGTGAAGAAGAGGAAATAAGAAAGCTGGTTGCCTTAGTAGAAATAATAATAACAATTGATTTCTCCGGGTCAACTCTGGGCCAAGCCTGATATCCAGCTCCCGCATGTGGCTCCTAGTAGCTGTCAGCATGCGACAGCGGCCACCCCCGGGCAACAGCTGTGACAGGCTGGCTAAAACCAGGCAAGGGTAGCCGAGTTGGTGTCAAAAAATATCGGTGAACTAGGGTATGTCTACTCAGAATGTGAAGACAGAACTCGGCATACTGCGCAGAAAAAATCATTGTTGATTCAACGGGCAAAGCGGCGTTTACCTGCAAAGCGTTTTGGAACGTAATGAGCACGGCAAGGCGTGTAGACCGCCGTGGTCATCCACTGCATCTGTATTCGTTTCCAGTCGTCTTGACATGTCTTGCCACTGGATTCAGATTGACTATTATTGTTGTATTATCTATATTGCTATATGCTTGTGAAAACTGGACTATTTATCAGCGACACGCGAGGAAATTAAACCACTTCCACACAGTCTGCCTTAGGAAGCTATTGAAGATGAAATGGCAAGACAAGATCCCAGACACTGAAGTTCTAGAAAGAACGTCAATGCCCGGTACCCACACTTTATTAATGAAGAATCATATTCACTAGGCTGATCACTTAACTCGCATGCCATATCACAGGAACCCTAAAAGAATTGCATTTTTTTACGGCTAGCTGCGTTGTGGTTAACGCTCCCAAGGCGGCCAGAGGTAACGCTTTAAAGGCGCTCTGAAAATCTCACTGAAAGCTTTTGGAATTCATCCTTACACCTGGGAGACTGCTGCCAAAGACCGAAATTCGTGGCGTATATCATTACGCAAGGGCGAAGACACCTGTGAAGCAACCAGGACTGCAAGAGCTGTGAAGAAAAGGCAGGACAGAAAAACCACCGAAGAAGATACTCCTCCTGGAACGTCAAGCACTCTTTGCCTACATTGTCAACGAACATTTCGAGCCAAAAATAGGCCTTATCTACCATTTTAGAACTCACTTCATACTTTCAACCCCACTGAATGAAATAAATGGTCATTATCATTTTTGATGGCCAATCAACACTAATAACAATAATTGTGGTAGTAGTACTAATAGTAGTAGTAGTAGTAGTAGTAGTAGTAGTAGTAGTAGTAGTAGTAGTAGTAGTAGTAGTAGTAGTAGTAGTAGTAGTAGTAGTAGTAGTAGTAGTAGTAGTAGTAGTAGTAGTAGTAATAGTAGTATTAGTAGTAGTAGTAGTAATAGTAGTAGTAGTAGTAGTAGTAGTAGTAGTAGTAGTAGTAGTAGTAGTAGTAGTAGTAGTAGTAGTAGTAGTAGTAGTAGTAGTAGTATACAAGGTTGTTTTGACCGAAAATGTAGCTTCAAGTCAACCCCCCACCCAACCCCCTATTTAAGTCTATTGACGTTACGACTAAAATGTAAGAAAACGGCATGGGCAGAAGCCACATTTTCCAAATTTCTAGGTCAAAAGGCTCATAACTGCTTTTCGTCTTCGTCACTAAGGCGACGTGGTGGTCGAGTGAAAGGGTGGCTAGATAAGTGCTCACGTTCCGTGTTAAGGGACGACAGAGAAGTACATATCTGGGATGGCCGAGGGGAAAAGTAGGTAGATAAGTGCCTCCGTTCTTTGTTAATAGATGGGTGGAGGAGTTGGAAGCGTGGCTCGGGGATGCTTGTTTAAGGTGGGAAGTAAAACAGGGTCTATTTTGTCTACTTCTGGCTAGATATGTTCATCCGTTCCATCTCCAGAGACGGGGTGGCTGTGTGGAGGAGTTGCTAGATTGTGCTTGCGTTCCTTGTTAAGTGAAGGAGTAGTCGATTGGGGGAGTGGCTAGATAAGTGCTTCCGTTTCTTAACTGATTCTCTGCCAAACAAACAGTGGGTCCCCACCAAACAAACATTTATGGCAGAAAATGGGAAGTAAAAATATGTCACGATAATGATTTAAAAATTGTTAAAATGGTAGCAGATATATTGTACTAGCTGACCCGGCCCGGCTTCGCCCAGTCCTTGGTGGGGAGCATCTCATTTAATTCATATAAGTAGTCATATAAGTTCCCGTTCCCGTTACCGACTGTCTGTCTGTCTGTCTGTCTGTCTGTCTGTCTGTCTGTCTGTCTGTCTGTCTGTCTGTCTGTCTGTCTGTCTGACCCGGCCCGGCATTGCCCAGCTCCTGGTGTGGAGCATCTCATTTAATTCATATAAGTAGTCATATAAGTTCCCGTTCCCGACTGTCTCTCTGTCTGTCTATCTGTTTGTCTATCTGTCTGCCTGACCCTGCCCGGTTTCGCCCAGTCCCTGGTGGGGAGCATCTCATTTAATTCATATAAGTAGTCATATAAGTTCCCGTTTCCGTTACCGACTGTCTGTCTGTCTGTCTGTCTGTCTGTCTGACCCGGCCCGGCATCGCCCAGCTCCTGGTGTGGAGCATCTCATTTAATTCATATAAGTAGTCATATAAGCTCACGTTCCCGTTCCCGACTATCTATCTGTCTGTCTGTCTGTCTATCTGTCTGTCTATCTGTCTGATCCGGCCCGGCTTCGCCCAGAACCTGACAAGCAATGCCAAGTTGAAAACATGAAATGGAAAACTGAATTATTGAATTCAAGAAATATTCACTATAGTTATATTGTCTGCTGTAGAGTCGAGAATCTTGCAGGATCGTTCACATAATGAGCATGATTTCGTGAAGTATGTACGGTCAGCCTAAAGTAATACAATAATGTAGTCCTCACTTGCCTGTGGCTGATTTCGTTTAAATAAGACAATTTTAGAGGCAGTAATAGTGATTTATTTCTTCATTAGGTTAACATCAACAATGAGACTCTTGAGTCATTTGCACTCGTAATGACGTGCAGTTTTTATGTAACACTTGCTGAGGCTACTTTAAATAATTTGCAAATAGATAAACTAACTTTGTATTTGAGAAACTTGACATGAAGAATATCATACAAATGTGTTATTTTAAAGTAATAAACTCCTGGAACAGAAAGAGTTATTATTAAAGCAGTTTGAAATACAGAAAGTGAAAGCAACAAATAAACTTGCAACTGATACCGGGCATTTGCTGTGAATATACGATGTTATGCACCTATTTTCTAAACACAACTGCACTTGATGTTGTTATTATTGTGCTGGCATGCTGGAAGTACCACATGGACCCCGGCACTTAAATCAACATCTTCTGACAATCATGTTTAGAGGATAATCAATGTTGGATCCAAGTGGTTCAGAGGCAGGAGTCTAAAGCAATAATCAAGACAGAATGGGTTAAAGTTACACGAGGGCAGCTTTGTCAAATATACCCCAAAACTAAAGGTGTTAGATTACGACTATGACATAAAGCCAAAAATTTCCCCCAGGATCAAATGTGTTAAAGAAACACCAGAACATAATGCATTTAAAAAGCATGAAGACATTTGTACTTTTCTACTATTTCTCATTCTATTCTCCTCATCCTCCTTTTTTTTTTATCTTTCTCATCCTTTTCGCCTTCTTCTTCTCAACCTCTTTTTCTTCTTCCCCTCTTTTTCATCCCCAAATTCTACTTCTTCTCATATTCCCATCCTTCTTCTCTTCTTTGCCTCCTCTCCTGCTTGCCTGCCTGCCTGCCTGCCTGCATGCCTGCCTGTCTGTCTGTCTATCTAGAGGAGAAAAGTTTGCTTAATGCTAGGATAATTTTTTTTTAAAATCTTGTATAAATTTCAAGTTATGGCCGAACACCAAATATGATGTCTAACGTAGTGCTTTTTGATAAACAATATTTTTTGTTTTTCTGTCTGGTGCGTAGACGAATAAATCCGAAGATTGTCCAACGCGTGAACAGGCCACATATAGCTGTCCGTGTGTGAAGCACGGATTTTCCAAATTTAGTCCACACACTTGTAGCGATTGTCCCTGTGCTTTGTTGATCGTCATGGCAAATGCAACTCGCACCGGAAACTGCAGGCGTTTGAATTCGAATGGCATGTCTGTTGGAATCATTGGGATGCGAGGCAACAGTACATCTTCTCCTTTAAATTTCCCATTCAAAATTGTAGCTTCGATGATATTGTTCATCATCTTTTTGACTGCAAGCCTGGTACCGTTGCAAAGTCGAGGTGGATTGATGTTTCGGAGAAGAATGATAGGCACGCCAATTTTCAATGTTAAAACGTGCGGCGGTATGCCTGGCAAATCAAGGGAATTCAAGAATTCAGTTGGATAATTGACAACTTCGTCTTGATTCATCATAGAATCGATGGACTTATACGTTGTCGCTTCGCCTGGTATTTCGTTTTGAATGGCGCAATTGATGGCATTGACATCGTTGTTTTTAGCTGCTAATATAGCACGTGCACTGAGCCATTGATGATTTTTGTGATTCCGTGCCATATTTGGGAAAACTGTGTCAATTAATTCGTCTATAGTTGCTGTGATGTTACAGAAGTTTGTTGGCAACGTGATACTATGTGTGGATTCATCGATTGGCATTTTTCCATTCCCAATATCCAACAATTGTTTTGCGAAAACTTCTGCGGATGCATCATGTTGTAGTTGTACACGCATGTTGGTCTTCAAAGTCAATTTCTGAACGTGTCGCCACAAAACTGATGATTTCAGACATGCATTAAGTTCATCAGCGGGTGTTGAACGTGGTATAACTGGTAGAGTTTGTCGAAAATCACCAGACAATAAAATAAGTGCGCCACCGAAGAGCTGTTCATTTCCTCTGAAATCTTGTAGTATACGATGAAGCGCCTCCAATGCTTTTTTGTGTGCCATAGTACATTCGTCCCATACAATGAGTTGACATGATTGGAGTACTTTACCCATTCCAGAATTTTTTCGGATATTGCATGTTGGTGTCTCAGTGATGTGAATATTCAAGGGCAATTTTAGTGCTGAATGTGCTGTTCGGCCACCATCCAAAAGAGTTGCCGCAATTCCAGATGATGCGATAGCCAGCGCAATATTTTGTCGTGATCGTATGGTTGCCAATATAAGTGAAATGAGAAAAGTTTTCCCTGTGCCCCCGGGCGCATCTAGGAAATACAATCCGCCGGTTTGGCTTTTAATTGCATGCATAATTATGTCATACACTATACGTTGTTCTGGAACCAATTTCAGAAGATTCGTTTGAACAAATGCACACAATTCGTCGACATCAAAGAGTGATTCTCGTTGCAAATCACGATCGAAAAGATCGTTTGCAGATCGATCTGGCGCAGTCATTCCCAATTGTACCAGTGGTTTGTTAGCGATTGCCAAACATATGTCCTCCGTCGAAACCAATGCTTCATTATACACATTTTGTGTGAATTGAATGTCCGGATTTTGATTCATTGCACGCAAACGATGTAGGATGTCTTCACTCATACAGTCTTTGTATTTTTCCCAAAGATCTTTTGGATTGGATGGGAAGCAAGTTGTCAATATGATGGCAAATAATGTGCGTATTTGCTGTGGTTGAGCAGTATTTGATGCATCAGCGAGTGAAGTGTCCCAGTGTGCATCGTTTTCAAGAAGATGTAATTCTTGGCAAGTTTCACGATAAGTGGCACATACTTGACCGTTTACTGTTCTTAATTCTTGAAAGGATGTCGGTCCACGTACGTTGATTAACAGTAATCGCAAGTAAAAGCATTCTGCATTGTTTGGGTGAACAGTGTACAGACGGCCTAACGCGTCGGTCGAATATAAATTGGTATGTCCTTCAACTGCTTTACCTTGTTTGCGACGTTGAAACTTTTTCGCTGATGCATTCCATGTGTAGTATGTTGGCACTTCAGAGTAAAGTAGTGTCTTTGCAAACATATCATTCCCACACAATGAAAAAAATGCAGTTAACGTTGTTGGTGGTGGTGACAATGCTCGTTCACTTGCATTTTCTGTTGTGAAGTACACGCGCTGTCCATTTTCAAGGTGCACTGCCAAATGAACAACTGTTGGATGACGTTCATGGATTGGAAATGATAAAATACGCCATACTGCTTCATTACTATTAATGTAGCGTCCCACTTGATATTGGTCTATTTCATCGATAGACGCAGTTGCATTTCCCACTCCAAAAACTGCCATATCGCTTCCTTTGTTGACATATTTGCAAATGTACTTGATCGATTTAACCGAATTGCAATACTCGACATTGATGTGTGCTTTGTACGTTTTCGAGAGTAACGGTGAATACGGTACAACCCAACGATTATCGACTTGAAGATCATTGTTTCGTACTTTTAAAGTGATAGATTTGCCGCCATCTTCAGTTGAGCGTCGACGATATAGTGGATATCCGTCATTGCCAGTGATTGTCTCTGCATGTAAATGTCTTGGGTACCGTTTTGTGCATTTTCCATCAGACATGCAAGGTGAATTGTTATTGAGGAAGCCACATGGACCATGAATCATGTTTTTGGTGACGACTTCAAGTAACTCTGGATCAATGTCGACATCTGGTATTTCTGCTGAGATGACTTGATCAATTTGATCTGGTGTGATTTTTTCCATCAACCAAATCAAAATGTGTGCATGTGGCAATCCTCTTTTTTGCCATTCGATGGAATACATCCAACAGCGTGTCTCTCCAAAAACGTGATGCTTGACAATTAAATCCATTAAAGATTTCAATTTTTGTTTGAACACACGTGCGGAAATATCAGGGCGATCTGATGATGATTGTCCAGTTAACAACAGTTCTGTTATTTCATCCCATGTAGGATTGCATGTGAAGGTAATAAACAAATCTGGGCGGCCATATGCGCGAACATATGTCATTGCATCTTGTGCGTATTCATGCATGTGCCGTGGACTCCCTGTAAATGTGGCCGGGAGTATGATCTTTTTCCCCAATTCATTTGGATTAACATTTTTATCATTAACAATTGCATCACGTAAATGAATGTACTCTTCTGAACGCAACTTTGTTTGATTTAAGCGAATGTAGAGGAGTCGTTCGCTTTCGATTTTCGCATACATGTCGACAATGTATTGAAGGAACAATTGTCGACATTTCAAGATATGATTTTCAGCGTTTTCACGAATCATCAATCGATATGAATAATAATTCATGGCACTGACTTTCTTATTCGTTTCCTCATCTGTTTGTGGATTTCTTAATTTGATATTTATATAATATCCATCTTCTCCTTGCCAAAATATAATCGGATATTGCAATGCGTCGTATGAACGATGAGTTTCTGAGACTCGCTGAACATCACCATTTCTGCGATGAAGAACTATATCACGTGAGTTAGATTCTTCGCCAACTATTACGATCGCCACCTCATCAATTGTTGGTGCATTGTACCGTCTCTCGTGCTCGCCGACAGGTCTTTTGTCTGCTCTAATTACAACTCTGTAGTCATTAGATGGCATTTGTTCAAGGGCAGTTCTGAACAATCTAATTAATTCGTTGTGCTGATCGAATAAATTTTGTAATGCAGCGACAATTTCTCTTTTAGTGCCTGTATTGAATCGACATCGTTGATCAATTTGTTCACCAGTGTTTCCCATGAAATAAATTTGAAGATATTTGGGATCTGAGTTCGGCAGTGGTAGTAGTGATCCTGCGCGATGATAAATTTGCCCCTGAACCTTGAATGTCGGCATGTAATTCTCGCGCACGATATTTGTTGCACCAAACGATGTCATTTGGAAACATGAATTGTACTTGCGTATGTTTGCCAAGAAATGTCGCGATTGGCTCGTGACACCTGATACCAACGTTGACAATGGTTCGGGTGGTGAATGTAATTCTGACAATTTCACTTTTCCACCCATGCAGCAAATTCCTGGTGTTTCATTCTTAAATTTGAGGGCACTACAATACATGCATAATTTATCCATTTTTCCAATAACCACACTTGGATGAAGACTGTAATCATAATGAGCATCGTAATGAAATGCACCAAGATTTAAATCAGCGCCCAGTGATTGTCTTGATCGAGCAGTGCGAACTCGATTGGTTTCCAGTCTTGCTTCACGTTGCTCGTCTGTTTCTGATGAACGTGATTGAGCAGCGAGTACTCGATTGGTTTCCAGTCTTGCTTCACGTTGCTCGTCTGTTTCTGATGAGCGTGCTTGAGCAGCGAGTACTCGATTGGTTTCCAGTCTTGCTTCACGTTGCTCGTCTGTTTCTGATGAACGTGATTGAGCAGCGAGTACTCGATTGGTTTCCAGTCTTGCTTCACGTTGCTCGTCTGTTTCTGATGAGCGTGCTTGAGCAGCGAGTACTCGATTGGTTTCCAGTCTTGCTTCACGTTGCTCGTCTGTTTCTGATGAGCGTGCTTGAGCAGCGAGTACTCGATTGATTTCCAGTCTTGCTTCACGTTGCTCGCCTGTTTCTGATGAGCGTGCTTGAGCAGCGAGTACTCGATTGGTTTCCAGTCTTGCTTCCCGTTGCTCGTCTGTTTCTGATGAACGTGATTGAGCAGCGAGTACTCGATTGGTTTCCAGTCTTGCTTCACGTTGCTCGTCTGTTTCTGATGAACGTGATTGAGCAGCGCGTACTCGATTGGTTTCCAGTCTTGCTACCCGTTGCTCGTCTGTTTCTGAAGCTCGTAATGCCTTTTTCTTTCGTGCTTGAGGTGTAGATCCACCAATCGCTTTTCGTTTGCATGGCATAACTGATTTAGTTTTGGACCCTGATCGAAAAAATATTTAAGATGAATGTGACTGAGCATTGTTTCAGATAGACGTATAGGTAGACATACAGACAAACAGACAGACATACAGACAGACAGACAGACAGACAGACAGACAGACAGACAGACCGACAGACAGACAGACAGACAGACAGACCGACAGACAGACAGACAGACAGACAGACAGACAGATAGATAGAGAGAGAGAGGTAAGTAGATAGGCAGGCAGGTAGGTAGCCAGACAGACAGACAGACAGACAGACAGACAGACAGATAGAGAGAGGGGTAGGTAGGTAGGCAGGCAGACATATAGATATATCTATATCTATAAAACAAAGTGTATGTATATGTGTATGTATATATATATAATAGAGGGATAGGTAGATAGATAGATAGATAGATAGACGGACAGACAGACAGACGGACAGACAGACAGACAGACAGACAGACAGACAGACAGACAGACAGAGAGGGGTAGGTAGGTAGGTAGGTAGGTAGGCAGGCAGGTAGGTAGGCAGGCAGACAGACAGACAGACAGACAGAAAGACAGACAGACAGACAGATATATAGACAGAGAGAGGGGTAGGTAGGTAGGCAGGCAGGTAGACAGGCAGACATATAGAAAGATAAATATAATAGACGGACAGGTAGACAGACAGACAGACAGACAGACAGACAGACAGAAGGGTAGGTAGGTAGGCAGGCAGGCAGGCAGACATATAGATAGATATCTTATATATATATAATAGACGGATAGGTAGACAGACAGACAGACAGACAGACAGACAGACAACAGACAGACAGACAGACAGACAGACATATATGTGTGGTTTCTGAATGATGTTATTTGTCAACGGATCAATGTACAACGTTAAGGAATGCAGAGGATGATCCAGACTTCAGTCCTTCACATGCTACCCTCATTCACGCTTTTAGCCTACAAATCAAACCTACACAATTGGGTGGACTGTTAGGCCACGGAGTGTGAACTCGCCTGTGTCCGTAGTGTCGATGTGTGTAGGTGTAAGCAACATGTCCCCAACGCCCTCGCATGCTCTAATGTCAAATCATTTGAGTATTACCTGTTAGAAAGTATCAGAAATGCTCTGAGTTCACCGAAGGCTGGAGCTCGAATGCCCACAAACTACCGTTAGGTAGTTATGCCACGTACTGTATGACGTGGCATTTGTTTATTCTCGGTGCTCCATTGTGCAGCGAAAAGGTGGGGAGAATCTCATTTAATTCATATTTTCTTGGCCCTTATAAAAGGCCAGATAAAAATTATTACATGTACAAATAAATTTACGGTAGATAACTTCTTCAATTAAGCACCAAAAGATGAGTCATATAAGTTCTCGTTCCCGTTACCGACTATCTGTCTGTCTGTCTGTCTGCTTGTCTGACTGTCTGTCTGTCTGTCTGTCAAATAGACCCATCCCTCTGTCTCTCCCTCGTCTATCCCTCCCTCCCTCCCTGTCTATCTGTCTGCCTACCCGTCCCTCCGTCTCTCCCTCCGTCTCTCCATCCCTCCCTCCCTCCCTCCCTGTCTGTCTGTCTGTCTGTCTGTTTGTCTATCTATCTATCTCTGTCTGTCTCTCTGTCTGTCTGTCTAATAGACCCATCCCTCCGTCTATCCCTCCCTCCCTCCCTGTCTTTTTGTCTATCTATCTATCTATCTATCTATCTATCTATCTATCTATCTATCTATCTATCTATCTATCTATCTATCTATCTATCTATCTATCTATCTATCTGTCTGTCTGTCTGTCTGTCTGTCTGTCTGCCTGACCCGGCCCGGGTTCGCCCAGTCCCTGGTGTGGAGCATCTCATTTAATTCTGAGTAGGTAAGAATCCGCTCTGCCTTCAAAATGTTGACGTGAAGATTTTCTTCCTGCAGCTGCTTCTGTATTTGTTGATCAGTAAGCTCCATTTTTAGCCGCTTGACCACCCATCTGACTGTGTTTGAATCAGTGTTTCTGATTCTGGTGTCTTGGTCCTCCTTCCTCTCACAAGTTTTTGTGTTCGTCTGTGGGTAGTCGTCGCTCTTCTTATTGGTAGTTTCATTGACTGTAGGTTCAGATACTTTATTACAGCTTGCATGCAGACTCTCCAAAGGCAGGTTCGTCTTCTTGATAGTCTGGTCGGTTTTCTCACTATGCATCTTGGAAGCTGCTTGTTTCTTTGTGCTATTACGACGTGCCATTTTCCCCCCGTATCAGACTGCTTGAAATGTGTAAGGCGTCTTGGCTTGATAGCGCTGAGAAGTGCTGTCAAGCGAATCGTGTCGATATGATGGCGGAAAACACTAAAGATGCGATGATATTGTTCAACATCTTTTAGATAACTTCTTAAGTATAGAAAGATGAGTTACAATGTTATGCATTATGCATTATTTTTATGTAAACTTTGAAAATGTCTAAAAGATTGTATCATTATTTATTATAACTCATATGCCGGTACATAACTATAGACAAAGAGTTTATAAATCATTGAAAACGATACAACAATATGACTATAAGTTATACAACAATGTTATTAAAAGTTATGCCCCTTGAAATAACTTTTTCTAGAGTTAAGTCCCTTAGCTAATGTGTAGTCACGTCATTTTCTTCCCTTTCCCTAGCGTTTTGGTTCGGGGATTCTTTCATCATCATCATCATATAATTACGTACGTATTTTGGGAGGGGGAGGAGGGAGGTGGAGGAAGAAGGAAAAAAACTATGACAGTTGACAGCTCTGGAATGAAAGTAAGGCGTGTAGAAAATTTCATCTCAATCGGATGGGCCGTTAGCGAAAAAATAAAGGACATACATATTTACATACATATATATTTACATACATACACTTTGATTTATATATATAGATTATGAAAAGAAATTAAAGACGATTATACGGGGAACATGGCAGTGTTGATAAATATGAAAGAGGTTACAAAAATTACAACAATAGTGATACATAATGTAACAACATCTATACATATAAAAGAAAATGTGTGCGTGTGTGTGTGTGTGTGTGTGTGTGTGTGTGTGTGTGTGTGTGCGTGTGTGTGTGTGTTCTTTATGCGTTCCCGAACGGTCCATCCGATTGAGATGAAATTTTGTACATATGTTCTTCTCAATCCCGCGAATCCAAGTGACATAGATAGTTACTGTAAAAACAGGTTTGCACGTAATGAAACAACATTAATTAAAATACTGCAAGAGAACTTAACTTAAGAAAAGTTATATCAAGGGACATCACTTTTAGTAGCATTGCTATATTATGTACAATCACATGGCATATATTACTGTACATCTCCACTAAATAAAACGGCTTATCCGTGGCGAAGGAGTTAAGGGCGCAGTTCGTATTCCCGTATACCCGCGTTCGAAACACAGCTTGTTGGTTTTTTATGAACTGATATGGGTGCCGATCTTTCAGTAAACAATGGCAAACTACTGAACGTAAACTTGCCCAGGAATCACGAACAGCCAAACAATGCTAGGGTTGACTGCTACGTCCTGTAAAGGACACGCAACTAACTTTCTTTCCAACTAACAAACATTCCGCGTCTAATTCCATTGGACTTCATTTTTATAAATGTTTGTGGTCGCTTTTTGTTTGATTAGCTACAGTACCTTGGCACTGGAAATGTTATATTCAATCTCTAATGTTAGATACTGTAAGTTGATTTCCGTCCGTGCCATGACACAAGACTGTCAAGAATCTTCTCACGCTGTCTTCCTCTATCTCTTTTTCCGCAAATCTTTCTGGTTGTCACAACATGTTCCAGTTTTTGCTGCTCATAATTTGACCTCCTCCCCCACCCCCCTCCAGCCCCCCTCCAACCACCCCCCCCACCCCCCGAAGTCTGACTCCTTATGATGTTTGTGATAAGTTGTCTTTGCGACTCAGCTTCACTTAACACGTCCTGATTGCTCATTTTGTTCTAGACAGCTGTTACTAAACCGCCTTCTGTCCCAGATATTTTTAATCTAAATTAAATCTAAACAAGATAGAACGCTCACAAAACAAACATAAACTAATCAAATTACATTAAAGAAAGAAAGAAAGAAAGATAGAAAGAAAGAAAGAAAGAAAGAAAGAAAGATGGTGGCCGAACAGCACATTCAGCACTGGAATTGCCGTTGAATATGCACATTACTGAGACACCAACATGCAATATCAACAAAAATTCTGGAATGGGTAAAGTACTCCAATCATGTCAACTCATTATATGGGACGAATGTACTATGGCGCACAAAAAAGCATTGGGGCGTTTCATGGTGCACTACAAGATTTCAAACGTCTGCAGCTTCCGGTGCAAGTCGCATTTGCTATGACGATCAACAAAGCACGGGTCAATAGCTACAAGTGTGTGGACTAAAGTTGGAAAATCCATGCTTCACACATGGACATCTATGTGTGGCATGCTCACGCGTCGGAAGACCTTCGGATTTATTCGTGTACGCACCAGACGGAAAAACAAAAAAATATTGTTTATCCAAAAGCACTTCATTAGACATCATATTTGGGGTTCAGCCATAACTTTAAAATTATACAACATAAAATAAAAATATCCTTGGATTAATCGGAATTTTCTAAATGCAACTATATAATGTATTTAAAATTAATTAACACATATTTTTTTTTCTTATTAGTAAAGAGTGGATTCTAAAAAAAAAAACATTTTAAATATTTGATTCATCTTTTTTATTTGTTATTTTTCATTAACATTACAATTTTAAAATTGCGGGCACCAAAACACTATTCAGTTATTTAAAAAATAAAAATAAAATAAAAGTGTATAGAGATAATATATATTGCAGTAAAATATAATCTATTCTATTTAAGACTAGTCACAGAAAAAAATATAACAGTTATATTTATTCTCTGGTACCTAATAAAATATCAATAAATTAGCTTCGAGAGCCCAGGGGTCGAACGCGTACTCTGTGCACTTAGAGTAATGTATCTGAATGTATAATGACTACTACTTATATGAATTCAATGAGACGCTCCCCGCCAGGGGCTGGGCGAAGCCGGGCCGGGCAGCTAGTTTTTAATAAAAGTATTGACAATTATTAGAAATGTCCACTTACCAAGGCTTTTATCTTATCCTTTGAAGATAATGCTGTTAAATGTACTGAATAATGATAAATACACCACTTTTCTTCATCAATATCACAAGAACTGCTCTATAACACAAATAAAACTCAATTAAAACGTTGTATTTGTGAAGCACACCTTTTTCACACAAAATGGAAAATGTAAATATGCGAGATCTAAATCCACAGGTCGTTGGCATTGCTAAAATCAGATAAGTAAGCACAATTTAACTAAATATTGTGCTCAATTCGAGCTGCTTGCTACCTCGTGTCAGCGTTTTCGCATGAGAGACATTTTTCCGGTGTAAAACGTCATTTACTGAGCATTAAAATTACAGAAGATCCGCGAAATGAAACAAATAACGAACTGTCAACATTTCAATATTATAGTGGCGCATGGCAGACACGGGATGTTAATTTACGCCATTAAAATGGCGCATGACAATGAATCAGTTAATAAGGGACGGGGTGGTCGAGTGGTGGAGTGGCTAGATAACTGTTTCCGTTCCTTGATAGGAGACGAGGTGGCTGAATGCAGTAGTGGCTATATATTGGCGGAGCGGCTATTGGGTTAGAGGTGGGTAGCAACAGATGGTCTATCGCCTCTCTTCTATCTATTCCACAAGTATCCGCGAGAACTAGGACTAGTACGGGTCTATCAGAACCGGTCGATTATGGGAACCCAGTTCATTTTAACCACTATCCTGTTCTCGGTCAGGATTTAAACCTAGGACCAACAGAACGACAATCTGTAAATGCATATTGACAATTAATTATCAGATAATGCCGAGAAAATGCTATCTTGTCCGAGATAACGAATCCCGGTTATGAGAGCGAGATATCCCCGTATCGAATTTCGCACATTGAT
This sequence comes from Cepaea nemoralis, assembly GCA_014155875.1. Taxonomy (NCBI): domain Eukaryota; kingdom Metazoa; phylum Mollusca; class Gastropoda; order Stylommatophora; family Helicidae; genus Cepaea; species Cepaea nemoralis. The sequence goes on along the minus strand of JACEFZ010011017.1, from coordinate 11,361 downwards.
CTCACGTGACAGATTGGACATGTGTCTTCGCGTGATTGCTAATGTTCTTGCAGAGAGGCACCGACGTTATTTGGAGGTGACAGGTTCGAATCCCTGTTGGTATCTATATAATACATCCAGTTTTTCTATCGGTATTCGGCCCCGGGGAACCTAACTATGATAGCCGAAGTACATTCTCTCATTTTCTTTTCTATCGCCGTGTGGGTAATTTTAGAGTGTGTAAGCGCAAGAAGGCTTCACTTCTCTCTCTCTCTCTCTCTCTCTCTCTCTCTCTCTCTCTCTCTCTCTCTCTCTCTCTGTGTCTCTCTATGTCATTCTCTATCTCTCTCCCATTCACGTGTCTATGTCTGTGTAGTCCAAGCGTCATAGAGTAACACTATGGGGAAAGGGTGAGGGGCTGGTTGGTTTGTTTATCAACAGAAAACTCGTAATGTCAGAAATGGCAAGATTGAACTTTGACCTTAACAAGTGACCACATGGTCTGCGAATAATTTCTCAAAGTTAGTGTACAGCTTTCACGTGTATCTTGTAGGGCTTGTTATTTTTTTTTTACATCTCTTCATGATATTCATTGTATTTTCCTCACAAATTACACATCCACAACCATTAGCTGTTCTTCAACTTGACTGCTAATTATCTACTTTTCACATCCCTACACACATACTTCAACATTATTTTTCTCGTTGTAATTTACATGTCTTCCTATTTTCTCTCTCTCTCTCTCTCCTCTCACATGCCGATAAGCCTAGGTGATCATGTTTCGCCATCTCAAGCGACCTCCAGAATCGTGGATCAGCACAGTCTTCTTGTCCCATTCATACCGTGTACCTAAACCAGCCAGATATTAACTTCTCTGCATTCCCCTCATTCCTTTCCCGTCAATCTTGCTAGTTTTCAACAAGATCTCCAATTTATTTCTTCCTATAACGTATCCAAACAACCGTGACTTTCTTCGTCTTCTTTCTCTATTCAGTTTACGGCTTTCATTTGTTTCGTGTGGGGCTTGGGCATTAACTGTCTTCCCATTTCCCCCAGAATCCACATGACTACTGTCATTAGAGGTTTCTACGCTTGTCTGATTATTGTCCATGTTTCATATACCTACTCTACAACATTATAAGCTCTGTGTAGCACTTTATCAATCGCTTTCTAGTTGTAATTGTGATCTTCGTATAAGTCAGTATATTTCCCATATTGCAACAGGTTATTTTGTCATGGCGCCTTTCTTTTTGTAAACTCTTTAAGGTATCTTCCACAAGAGTGTTCCAAAATAGTTGTAACGACACATTTGTTTAAGAATATTACTTGCGTATTACAGTGTGGCACTTCTTTCTTCTTGGAGGCAAATATTTCTAAAAATTTAATTCTAACCGTAGTTGTTCACTGTAAACGCCAAAAAAAAAAAACAAAAAAATCCGGTAAAATGAAACGTAGTGTCTACATAAACACTCCTCCAGCCACCCTCCCTCCCTCTCCCCCCTCCCTTCCGGGTGGCCCCGGGGTAGGGCCACCCACCCTCTTCCCCCAGGGTAGGGCCACCCACCCTCTTCCCCCAGGGTAGGGCCACCCACCCTCTTCCCCCAGGGTAGGGCCACCCACCCTCTTCCCCCAGGGTAGGGCCACCCACCCTCTTCCCCCAGGGTAGGGCCACCCACCCTCTTCCCCCAGGGTAGGGCCACCCACCCTCTTCCCCCAGGGTAGGGCCACCCACCCTCTTCCCCCAGGGTAGGGCCACCCACCCTCTTCCCCCAGGGTAGGGCCACCCACCCTCTTCCCCCAGGGTAGGGCCACCCACCCTCTTCCCCCAGGGCGTAGGGCCTACTTTTTCACCCTCCGGTTACGAAATTGGGTTTTCGTCCTTCGCAATTTGTAATTTTATTGGAACTTTTTATTTGATATTCGTCTATCTACATTCTGTGTTATTTTGTTTTGTTGAGGTTGTATATGCTATGTGTTTTAATCAAAAATATGTGATACTGAAATGTCTATTTGTGATCTAAAATAAGCTGTGTACTTTGTTGCAATAATGTGGTATATTTACTTAAATTTAATTTTATTGATACTAAATATAATGATTTTCATAATGATGTTTTTGTTTTCCAGATTATATCCCTTTATATGTTAGTTGTTTTGTTTTACAGGCTCCATGGGAGATTATTTGTTGTTTGAAATGTATGTCAATATCTTTATCGAAATGGTTTGACGAAAATAATGACCAAGAAAATTTTACAATGTATGAACATTAGAAGAACATTAAGCAACAAAAATATTATAAAATTAATAATATGTCCCACAATATGCTACACCAAAATTCCTTGGTAGTCTTATGAATAATATTTCCAGAGATCATCAGACATGTGCCCAGTATTGTGGAAGTCATTCAGCACATTGTTTACGACGTCAGTACCATATTTGCAGACTTAAATTTCTTTCACAGTCATGATTTCTGGGACCGGAGATTTACAATTCCTCGTTTGTTAGAAAACAACTTCAGCTTCGGCTTTCGCTAGAGGTGATCTATCACACTGGTCGTATTTGTTTATAATCTGCAAAGATCATCAAATATCGCTTGTGTAATGTCTTCAAATTTCCAGCTAACTTCTATTTGTCCAACACTAGTTCATCTGTTTTGTTTTCAAACAATTAGTTCCTTAATGCGTGAATTTATGTAGCCCCGTAATCTTTGGGTACGTCGATTTTGAGTCTGCTAGCTACACGACTATCTATCGAAACATCATTAGTGGTTTAAATTGTCAAAATATTTCTCTATATGTTCAGTTTTTTTTAATATCATATTTTGTTGTTTAACATTCTTCAACTATTCATATACTTTACAATTGTCTTGGCCATTATTTTCAACAAACCATTTCGTTAAATATATCGACATACATTTCAAATAAGAAATAATCTCCCATGGAATCTGCAATAAAACTAAGAACTAAAGGGATATAACCTGAACTAAAATAATTCATTATGAAAATCATTATATGTAGAGTCAATATAATTTAATTTAAGTTAATATAACAAATTATTACAACAAATTGCAAAGCTTATTTTACATCACAAATACATATTTTCCTATCACATGTGTTCGATTAAAACACGTAGCATATTTAATCCTCAACAACACAAAATACCACAGAATGTAGATTGACCAAAATCGAATAAATGGAACCAGGGTAATCTTTATGAAGCTCGAAAAACCCAATTCGGTAAGCTGAGTCTAAGTCCTGGTGGGGAGGAAAAGGAGGTCTCTGCCCTGGGGGTAGTGGAAAGAAGACCCTGCTCTGGAGGGAGGGAGGGAGGGGAGGGCACTGCCCTATGAGTAGGAGGACACTGGGGGAAGGAGGGAGGGAGGTCCTGCCGTGGGGGTAGGGGGAGGGAGGGCCCTGCCATAGGGAACTTACGGGAATGCCCCGAATGCTGTGATGACGATTCCTAAATCAATCAATGGCACACAAGGGATGTTAATTTACGCCATTAAAATGGCGCATGACAATGAATCAGTTAAGAAGGGACGGGGTGGTCGAGTGGAGAAGTGGCTAGACAACTGTTTCCGTTCCGTGATAGGAGACGAGGTGGCTGAATGCAGTAGTGGCTAGATATTGGCGGAGCGGCTATTGGGTTAGAGGTGGGTAGTAACAGATGGTCTATCGTCTCTCTTCCATCTATTCCACAAGTATCCGCGAGAACTAGGACTAGTACGGGTCGAGTGTGGTAACCCATTTCAATGTAACCAGTATCCTTGCTTTGATCGGGATCCGAACCAAGGTCTATCAGAACCGGTCGATTATGGGAACCCAGTTCATTTTAACCACTATCCTGTTCTCGATCAGGATTTAAACCTAGGACCAACAGAACGACAATCTGTAAATGCATATTGACAATTAATTATCAGATAATGCCGAGAAAATGCTATCTTGTCCGAGATAACGAATCCCGGTTATGAGAGCGAGATATCCCCGTATCGAATTTCGCACATTGATCTCACGTGACAGATTGGACATGTGTCTTCGCGTGATTGCTAATGTTCTTGCAGAGAGGCACCGACGTTATTTGGAGGTGACAGGTTCGAATCCCTGTTGGTATCTATATAATACATCCAGTTTTTCTATCGGTATTCGGCCCCGGGGAACCTAACTATGATAGCCGAAGTACATTCTCTCATTTTCTTTTCTATCGCCGTGTGGGTAATTTTAGAGTGTGTAAGCGCAAGAAGGCTTCACTTCTCTCTCTCTCTCTCTCTCTCTCTCTCTCTCTCTCTCTCTCTCTCTCTCTCTCTCTCTCTCTCTCTCTGTGTCTCTCTATGTCATTCTCTATCTCTCTCCCATTCACGTGTCTATGTCTGTGTAGTCCAAGCGTCATAGAGTAACACTATGGGGAAAGGGTGAGGGGCTGGTTGGTTTGTTTATCAACAGAAAACTCGTAATGTCAGAAATGGCAAGATTGAACTTTGACCTTAACAAGTGACCACATGGTCTGCGAATAATTTCTCAAAGTTAGTGTACAGCTTTCACGTGTATCTTGTAGGGCTTGTTATTTTTTTTTTACATCTCTTCATGATATTCATTGTATTTTCCTCACAAATTACACATCCACAACCATTAGCTGTTCTTCAACTTGACTGCTAATTATCTACTTTTCACATCCCTACACACATACTTCAACATTATTTTTCTCGTTGTAATTTACATGTCTTCCTATTTTCTCTCTCTCTCTCTCCTCTCACATGCCGATAAGCCTAGGTGATCATGTTTCGCCATCTCAAGCGACCTCCAGAATCGTGGATCAGCACAGTCTTCTTGTCCCATTTATACCGTGTACCTAAACCAGCCAGATATTAACTTCTCTGCATTCCCCTCATTCCTTTCCCGTCAATCTTGATAGTTTTCAACAAGATCTTCAATTTATTTCTTCCTATAACGTATCCAAACAACCGTGACTTTCTTCGTCTTCTTTCTCTATTCAGTTTACGGCTTTCATTTGTTTCGTGTGGGGCTTGGACATTAACTGTCTTCCCATTTCCCCCAGAATCCACATGACTACTGTCATTAGAGGTTTCTACGCTTGTCTGATTATTGTCCATGTTTCATATACCTACTCTACAACATTATAAGCTCTGTGTAGCACTTTATCAATCGCTTTCTAGTTGTAATTGTGATCTTCGTATAAGTCAGTATATTTCCCATATTGCAACAGGTTATTTTGTCATGGCGCCTTTCTTTTTGTAAACTCTTTAAGGTATCTTCCACAAAAGTGTTCCAAAATAGTTGTAACGACACATTTGTTTAAGAATATTACTTGCGTATTACAGTGTGGCACTTCTTTCTTCTTGGAGGCAAATATTTCTAAAAATTTAATTCTAACCGTAGTTGTTCACTGTAAACGCCAAAAAAAAAAAAAAAAAAAAAAAATCCGGTAAAATGAAACGTAGTGTCTACATAAACACTCCTCCAGCCACCCTCCCTCCCTCTCCCCCCTCCCTTCCGGGTGGCCCCGGGGTAGGGCCACCCACCCTCTTCCCCCAGGGTAGGGCCACCCACCCTCTTCCCCCAGGGTAGGGCCACCCACCCTCTTCCCCCAGGGTAGGGCCACCCACCCTCTTCCCCCAGGGTAGGGCCACCCACCCTCTTCCCCCAGGGTAGGGCCACCCACCCTCTTCCCCCAGGGTAGGGCCACCCACCCTCTTCCCCCAGGGTAGGGCCACCCACCCTCTTCCCCCAGGGTAGGGCCACCCACCCTCTTCCCCCAGGGTAGGGCCACCCACCCTCTTCCCCCAGGGTAGGGCCACCCACCCTCTTCCCCCAGGGTAGGGCCACCCACCCTCTTCCCCCGGGGTAGGGCCAACCACCCTCTTCCCCCGGGGTAGGGCCACCCACCCTCTTCCCCCAGGGCGTAGGGCCTACCTATTCATTTTTTTCCAACTTTTATTTCATAAAAAGCAATGTGTATTTACAAGTTGTAGTGTGTGTTTCTTTTGTTTGTGTATATTACAGAGCGTTGCCGTTTGTTAGTGTTAAGTGTGACATTGTGAATGAAACATATACAAAAATATATACAGTTATGATAATATGACATTTGTGGCATAGTGCATGTAGATACGCATTCCTTGCATATACTTCACTTCCGCAAGCGGAATGCATGAAACACCTGTCCATCTCTCCCTCTCCTCTCTCTCTCTCTCTCTCTCTCTCTCTCTCTCTCTCTCTCTCTCTCTCTCTCTCACACACACACACGCACACACACACAAAACACACGCACACACCATCTCATGCTTTCTGGAGACCGCAGTACATTTAAATGCCACGCGCTTGGACAATAAACTTTAAACTATCATTTCCATTAAAATGTGGCTTCCTTGTAATTTCTTGGTCACTAAGCTCCCGAGACGAAGGTCGTTGGTGTTGTTGCCTTATGACAAATTTCAGGGTGACGCTCTAGTCCATGATATCTTTTGTTTGGGGGACAAGAATCAGGGATTTACTACTAGCAATTAGGGTCCATGGTCAGTCCCCAGGGAGATAATTGGTCAAAATTGTGATAGTGTCTGGGTTTTATATACAACTAGCTGACCCGGCCCGGCTTCGCACAGGCCCTGGAGGGGATCTATCTATCTATCAGTCTGTCTGTCTGCTTGTTTGTCTGCCTGTCTGGCTGATCCGGCCCGGCTTCACCCAGTCCCTGGTGGGGAGCATCTCATTTAATTCATATAAGTAGTCATATAAGCTCTCCCGTTCCCGACTATCTGTTTGTCTGTCTGTCCCGGCCCGGCTTCACCCAGTCCCTGGTGGGGAGCATCTAATTTAATTCATATACGTAGTCATATAAGCTCTCCCGTTCCCGACTGTCTGTCTGTCTATCTGTCTGTCTGACCCGGCCCGGCTTCACCCAGTCCCTGGTGGGGAGCATGTCATCTAATTCATATAAGTAGTCAAATAAGCTTCCGTTCCCGACCTACTGTCTATCTATCTGACCCGGCGTGGTTTCGCCCAGCTCCTGGCGCACAGTAACTTAAAAGAATGTCCTTCCACACACCATTCAATGAAAACTGTAGAAAAAGATGGGTTACAATGTTATGCATTATGCATTATTTTTATGAAAACTTTGAAAATGCCTTAAAGATTATATCATTATTTATTATAACTCATATGCCTGAAAATAACTATAGACAAAGAGTTTAACAATAGTGCAAGTAAGTCCAACAATATGACTATAAAGTATATAGAAATGTTATTAAAAGTTATGCCCCTTGAAATAACTTTTCTAGAGTGAAGTCCCCCTGCTATATAGACATTATATAATGAAAATGGAAAAGTAAATGTTATTAAATAAGTAGAAGATTTTACATTAAGAAATTATTATAGTCGGTTGCACAGGAATGAGAGGAAGACGTGTAGAAAATTTCATCTCAATCGGATGTACCGTTATCGAACGCATCCAAGACCCACAAACCAAACATACACTCTGTTTTATAGATATAGATGGGAAGGACTTAAAACCTGGCCACTAAAAGCCACCTTAGCTTACTGGGTACTTAAAGGGCTCATCGAATTTGTTTATACATGGTGGTGCATATTTTTCTTTTGAAACATATCATTACCATATACCATCATTTTAATACTTAAGATACCGACTTGGTTTAAAGACTGCTACACGCACGCACGCGCGCGTGCGCGCACACACACACTCGTACACATGTGCGTGCAAATTCATGCACCACACACGCACACACACCTGCATCCACACACAGACGCATACATATGTTACTGCCAACGGCACAGACACCCATACACAATATATTTCATGTTGCACATTCAAATATAATAATGGGAAAATTAATAATAATAGTAGCAGTAATAATAAAAGTATTAATAATAATAATAATATAATTGTAAGATTATTAATACCATCAATAAATACATTTACAGTTGTAGTATCCTTTATTTAAAACAAGTTATTTGCTTCTACTGTAATATGTGCTGTCTTCAGCCAAATATGTTACGAGATTTGCGCTTGTGGGGCTAAGATTAGAATGTTTGCGACTTTTTGTTGATAAAGTTGTTGGACAATTTCTTTGTTGATTGTTCTGTAATTGTATAGTGCTTTGTTTCTTAATGTCCATATAAGATTTCTCTACTCTTCCAATAGAACAAGTAGCTTTGTGTGGGTGTCTTGTGTGGAGGAAGGAATGGAATTTATCATGATTGCTTTGTAAACATCTGTTCTTTGTTTCAAATGAGTGTTTAGGATGTTATGTAGGGGGTTTCTTGTTGGCATGATTGTGTTGCATTCGTAATAGATGTGCTCTTCTGATTCTTGGACGTTCCGTCTACAAAGCTGACACTGTAGTATTTGTTTAGTTATTTTTGCTGTTCTCTCTGTTGTTGGGGTCATGCTGTAAACATGCCTATATGTAATTTCCCTTGCTTTTGGAGTAATCTGCTTGTTGTGAATATTTGAGAAAATTTCGGTATATTCTTTTTTGAAATATCTATGTCCTCTTTTAATTCTGAGATGTACCGGAGTTGCTTGTAAGTTAACTAAATGCCTGTAGATTGTATGTGTTTTCTTGTGTAGTAATTTTTCATGTCCTTTAATGGCTGAAATACATGTTTTGTAGAACGTTGGGAGAGTGCCAAAATAATGTGAGGATGTATTCCTAATAGGTTTTAAAGAAGATAGCCTAATTCCAATGTAATAGTGTGCTAAAGGGTTTTGTTTCTGGGTGTTGTAGGATTTCACCTACGTGCTTGATCCTAAGTGCTTGTATTTTGGTTGTTATGTCTTGGAGGGCGATACCTCCATCTTTTTTGTCTTGCATGAGTGTAGTATGTTTGATACTGTAGATGGTGCTGCCAAACACAAAGCGTCTAATCTCTTTGTTTATGTTTGTGACAGTTTGACGTGGGGGATCTAGGATTGTGCACAGATATAGTATTTTTGGAATTATATGTGTATTAACAATGGTACTTCTACCAAATATGGTAGTTGATTTGTATTTGTATCTCTGTAATATATCTGTTATTTTCTTCTCTAGATGTTGCCAAGTGTCTTTGTGTGTCTGATTTGGTTGACATGGGAAGACTATTCCGTACACTTTTATAAGATTGTTTGATGTTAAGTCAAATGGAAAATCCGCCTTATGTTTCCATTTGCCTAAGCCCATTATAGTAGATTTTTGGACCTTTAATTTTGCCCCACTCCCTTTGCCGAAAAACGAGAACGTCTCCAAAATGATCCGTACGGATGTTTCAGTGGTCGGAAAGAAAATGGTATCGTCCGCATAAGCACGCAGCTTTTGTTCACCCTTCCCTGGTATGAACGTACCCCTGACATTGTCGTCCTGTCGTATCTTTTCTAGAAGTGGCTCTAGAGCGACAACGCACAGTAAAGGGGACAAGGGACATCCCTGTCTCACTGACCTAGTCAACCTGAAGGAATTGGTTAGGGTATGGTTTAATAGAATCCGACTTTCCGGTTTCAAATATAAAATGTTGACCCATGTCCGAAAATAATTTCCCACGTTGCAGTGTGAGAGAGTTTTGTGGAGGTATGAGTGAGATATTCTGTCGAATGCTTTTTCTTGATCTAAAGAGAGAATTGAGGACTGACAGTTTTTCAGATGTGTGTAGTTGATGATGTCCCTTATGAAGTGTGTGTGTTGCTGGATATTCCGGTGTTGTACACTACATTGCTGGTCTTCATGAATGAGAGATGCCATTACTGGTTTCAATTTATTTGTCAAAGTCTTTGTTAAAATCTTGTAGTCTACATTTAAAAGCGAGATAGGTCTGTAACTCTTTAAAAGTGTCTTGTCAGTGTTCTCCTTCGGAATAAGAGTGATGTAAGACGTGTTGAAACTGGATGGGAGTTCATGTTTGTGGAAAGATTCAGAGAATACTGCTAGTAAAAGGGGACCTAGAAGAGGAAAGAAAAACTGATAGAATTCAGCAGTAATACCGTCAGGGCCAGGCGATTTGCCCTTCTGCATTCCATGAACCGCTTGTGTTATATCTGTTAGTGTTAATTCAGTATCTAGTGTTAGTTTCTGTTCCTCTGTGAGTTCTTTTGTGAATTTCATAAAGTGTTCTTGCACGTGCGCCTGTGTGTTTTCCTCTGAATAAAGGTTCCTGTAATAATCTTCAAAGGCTAAGGCTATTTGTTGTGGCTCGACTTGTATATTTCCTTCCCTGTCAATTATCTGGCCTATTTGTCTGCTGCGCTGTATGTTTTGTTCTAAAGCTAGGTATTGTTTACACGGTATCTCTTGTGTTATAGTTTGTAACTTTGTTCGCAGTAAAGCCCCCTGAAATCGATGATGTCTGTGGAGATCTAATTCTTCCTGTAATGCTATGATGTGTGGTGAATTTTTGTCTGTCTGTAGTAAGAGCTTAATTGCATTTTCCAATACTTTTTCTTGTTGTAGTTTTTGCTTGTGTATTACTGCTGCTAGTGTTTGTGTTCTCTCTCGTATAGTTTGTTTAAGTGTTTCCCAGAGTTCTCGCGCTTTACCCTCCGGTATATCGCTTGTGTATGTGAGGATCAGTTTTGTTATGCAATCTACATAGTCCTGATTTTGTAAAAGTGTGCAGTTCAGTTTCCAATGTGGAGATCTTCTAAGATGTGGTGTTGCTTGTACTGTGTTTATTGTTGCAACTACGGCCTTATGATCTGTGAAGTTCAGTGTCTCCTGTAAATGCTTGACTTGTGTTATATGATGTGTTATGGGCGCATAAATTCTATCTAATCGCGCTGCTCTGTTATGCGCATTGTTTGTGTGTGTTGTATCTGTTCCATGGGGGTGCATCTGCCTGTATGCGTCTGTTAGCGTCTGTTAGCCCATGGCTTTCGCTAGAGGTGATCTATCACACTGGTCGTATTTGTTTATAATCTGCAAAGATCATCAAATATCGCTTGTGTAATGTCTTCAAATTTCCAGCTAACTTCTATACATATTTTCCTATCACATGTGTTCGATTAAAACACATAGCATATTTAATCCTCAACAACACAAAATACCACAGAATGTAGATTGACCAAAATCGAATAAATGTAACCAGGGTAATCTTTATGAAGCTCGACAAACCCAATTCGGTAAGCTGAGTCTAAGTCCTGGTGGGGAGGAAAAGGAGGTCTCTGCCCTGGGGGTAGTGGAAAGAAGACCCTGCTCTGGAGGGAGGGAGGGAGGGGAGGGCACTGCCCTATGAGTAGGAGGACACTGGGGGAAGGAGGGAAGGAGGGAGGGAGGTCCTGCCGTGGGGGTAGGGGGAGGGAGGGCCCTGCCGTAGGGAACTTACGGGAAGCCCGAACCCCCAAAAAAAAGCCCTGTAATTTTCGATTTCCTAAATAACAAAAAGGGGG
>JACEFZ010011016.1:0-17720 GCA_014155875.1 Cepaea nemoralis | reverse complement strand
CACGGTCCCAAAATGTTAAGGCGAGAATCGTTGACGTTCTGGGCAGGACTTGACATACCTTTGAATGTCGGCTATCATTCCTAACCAAAAATAGTGGCGTGTAATGCGTTGAGTTGTGGCACCAACTCCTATATGTCCACGTAAAGATATGGTGTGACCCATATGTAATATCTGGTTACGAAACAGTTAGGCACAACAAGCTCTTCGTTGTGATTCTCCTTGGTTCCCGCCCGACGGTATAAAAGCTTGTTCTTCATGTAAAAATGTTCTCCTAGAGGTGGATTTCTAGATTTTTGCAATGGACTGAAACAAAATTGTAAGATTTGATCCTCAGATTGTGCAGCCATAATCTCCCGCGATAGTGGGTTGATAGGACGAACAGGTTCACTTGACTCTGTGGCCTGACTCCGGGTCTGCATTGCTGCCACAAATATCATCCTAGCATGAATGGGTATGCTGGGTCCTCTATCACAGCAGCAGAGATAGTGCCAATGACATATTTTAATGTCATTTTCACATTGGCAATCGGTAACTCCATATATAGACTATCATGCCCAGCTATATTTGCCAAATTTGTAAGCGATAGCCACCAAGTCAACCATTTAGTTTTGTAAACGACATTTCATGCTTTTTATGGCCACGTCTTATCTTGACTACAGGTTCTGTTTACTGCATCCGATTAGGTTATGTCGTAATCGTGTCAGGGTGGTACTCGATAGAATACACATATCCTGCCCTTTCATTTGTTAGCGCCATTCTTTTGGGCGCAAAGAAGTGTTGTTTGAACTGATAATGCGAGCAGCGTTTTCACCGGTCATACCTCCTTAGATACTTCTATAAAGTTGAGGCAATATTTTGAAAACATGTTGAATCGCATTATATCACATCTTAGCCCAGGTATCGTCACTTTCTCAGGTTCTTTTCAGGTTGTATACAGCATGTTCCCGAGTGCACGAACAAGTCTCGGCAGAATAATGTCTAACGCAGACGATATAATTGTTTACCGAGAGGGTAGCGGTTCAGCATGAACAAGGCATACTCTGTGATTGGTGCCTGGAATCAAGGGCTCTTGTGACCCCGGCATTTGTCTCCATGAATGCTCAAAGAGTCGTTAGCATGGCTGGTATATACATTAACAGAAAGAACACAATGGCATATTCTGGCATCACCGATGACAGACACTTCTAGCACAAGTATCACGTAGACATTGTTGCAGTCAAAGCCAGACCAAGTTTACAAGCACTGAAGTCCATATTGAACAGCGCCTGCTTCCCTTCCTCTACTGGGGCTTGAGCTATACGTTATAGATTACGGTCTGAGCCTCCGCATTGTCAGCAAGACTGTTAGAAGGATTAGACAAGATGTAAAATGAAGCAATGAGACTTATACTCGGCTGCGAAAAAAAGACATAAAGTGCATGCTATGCAATACATCGTTGATTTGCCGACGACTGACACCAGTCACAAAGTTGCACAGATTGTGAGAGTATCAGTGGCATCGCTATCGACAACAGCAAGAGACATCGTCTTGAAAGAGGACAATTATCGACGGCTGAGGCTGAGAAGACAATCAAGCAGGTCTGTGACTTGGCAAAGACATTTAAGTATATACTGTAAATGCCAGTCGCTAGCGTCAGTTGAACACTGAGATAAGGGAACTGGTAGAACAGCATTCACGTCTAGAAGATATTATCTACCGAGATAGGTGCGTGAAGAGCGGTTAAGATCATCGTGGGCGTACATTGCACAAAGGATGAGGAAAACAGTCAAAGATCAATGTGACACGTCCCAGACAAAATCATCATCAGAATCCATAAGCATGCTGCAGAAAAACCAGCTGTCTTCGTTACGAATGAATAGACAGTATTTGGAAGTTGCACTTCACATCGTTCACATAGATGTACGCACCCGGACATGTCGGAGTGAAAGGTAATGAACGCACAGACCGACTACCAAATAATATACCAATACAAAGGGGAAGAAGCATGGACAAGGCAGATGTAATCAATGCAGCACGGACTCGGCTGGCATATGCTGACGAGACTGATGCTAGAGCCACGCCGCGATTTGAGAGTAAAGCCTGGTCAAGCACGTCAATGCCGTCCTCGATGTCGAGAGATGAGGCACAATAACCAACACCTCACAGGAACAGTAAGCAGAAATACTGGGGGATGGCTTCTGCAAAGCCGGACTATGCGCTAATGGGAATGTCCAATGTTCAGTTGCCTTATTCGTATATGGATAGCGTAATATATGACAGATTTAAGTGCTTCAGGCCAAGATTGCAGCAAACATGGAGCATCCCCCTTCAGAAGCCATCAATGAGACCAGGGATCATAAAATGAAGAAAGACAGGCCTTTGATGGCACGAGCTGAAGAACAACTACTCAGGTGTGTGGAATGGACTAGATAGTGCATTGTTTCCCAACGTGGGGCCCACGCCCCATAGGGGGGCAATTCGATTGTTAAGGGGGGTAATTCTAAACTGGAAGAAATCGGCTGGATATAACAAAACGGGCAGACTTGAGACTGAAGTTAACTAAATTGGAACCTGACAGAAAATCTCTTTGCAGCAAGCATCAAGCGGAAGGATTTCACTAAATTTAAATAATAAATAATTGCTAATAATTAAAATAATATTGAAAAATCTTTCATTAAAATTATTTTGTACTTGAATTTCAGTTCTTCATTATATGTTTTGAAAATTTACTTACTGTGTTTTCTCAATAATTTCCAATTGATTTCTTCCTAAAACCTATCATTCAAGTTTCTTTAGTGAACATTTCAATTTTTGAATATTAAAAATAATGTATATGTTAGGTGGAGGAGGGGGGGGGGGGAATAAGAATTTTAGAAAGGCTTAGGTGGTGCAAAGCACAAAAAAGGTTGGGAAAAACTGAAATAGTGCGTGAAGAAGAATGGGCCATGATACCCCGCAGCAATGAAGCATGGCATTAAGTTATAGTTACAGAGGGCCAGGAGGTTAAGAATGGGCAGCGGGGATTACAGTGCAACAGCTTACAGATACACATTTTTAACAGGGGGATTTTGACATATGTTGCAAGGACATTGTGCTGGAGAATGAAGGCCCCATCACTGTGTAGGTAGATGAGTAGATTAGCCAATGCAACAATTTAATAATAAATACATGTCCTTGCAGGAAGATGTGATCAACGCCAACATGTCCTTGCAGGAAGATGTGATCAACGCCAACATGTCCTTGCAGGAAGATGTGATCAACGCCAACACCAGGTTGATCTTATAGACAATTTTATGTTCAGCAGTTTGCCATTGCTTTCTGAACGAGAAGTCGACGCTGAAGTGCAAACCGAGGCGAGTAGGAAAAGATCCTACTACCTTTGTACACATACATGTCTAGGTCTGAAGGAGTTAAAAGAAACATGGTCTGGACAGAATGATAGTCAGTAAACACCATCTGGGGTAAGAGACAGGTAAATTAACAGCTCGGACAGCGCGCTTTAAAAAAAAATACGTGCCTATGACAACAGGGATTAAATGATGACAAACACATAGCAGCAGCAACAACAACACACAATACATGGTAATTGCATGAAATAAATCCATCATTGACGAGACACATCCAGCCAAGCTGGCAAGTTGAAAAATGTCCATGTTACTGCATGAAACAGCTGGGGGAAAAACCAGTGTTTCTCAACGTGTCAACCTTGGTGACGTCCTGAACATTTATGTTGGGAGCCCACCAGAATGAGTCGCGCCTGTGGCTTAGGGCAGGGAGCGCAGTTTCACAATCCCGACATCCATCCATCCATCATGTGCCATGCCGGTAAGCGTGGGCGGTCATGTTCTGCCATCTCACTCGATCAACAGAGTCGTGGATCAGCTCCGTGTTTCTGTCTCGACCATGCCACAAGGCCAAGCCATCCAGGTACTTGCTTCTAGGTCTTCCCCTTGGTCTGTTCCCCTCGATCTTACCAGTTGTCACCAAATTCTCCAATCCATTTCTTCTCATAACATGCCCAAAAAATTTTGACTGTCTACGTCTAATTTCTCTAATCAATTTACGATCTTCATTTGTTTCTTGAAGGACTTGTTCATTGGTCTTTCTGGCTGTCCATGGTATTCTTTGCATTTTCCTCAGAAACCACATCTCTACAGCCATCAGATGTTTTTCAGCCTGACTGCTCATTGTCCACGCTTCACATCCATATAAAAAGTACATACCGGGTTCCAAATCAGCGCAAGAGAAGCAGGCCGCTTTTAATTGATTTCCACAGGGGTGTGAGCGTTGGCTGTCCATAAAGTAATGACAAACTACGAAAATCTAGAACATTATAAACAGGCAATAAAACAACAACAAAAAACAACAACAAAACAAAACAAAACAATAACAACAACGATAAAAAGCAACAACAACCACGACAACAAAAAGCAACAACAACAGCAACAACACAAAGCAACAACAACAACACAACAACAAAAGGCAACAACAAAACAATAACACAACAACAACAAATACGACACAAGAACAACAACAACAAAAAAACAATAACAACAATAGCAAAAAGCAACAACAACAACAACAAAAAATCAACAACAAAACAACAAAAAATAACAACAACAAAACAACAACAACAACAACAACACAGCTGTGGATGGTTGTACGTCCCATAACAGCGCAAGCAACTAAATAACGTGAAATTATTTACAGAAAACAGTTGCCATGTTGAGGAGGGTTTTGACGTTAAGGAATTGTAACCTCATATCAAGAGTCTATATATATATATATATATATATATATATATATATATATATATATATATATATATATATATATATATATATATATATATATATATATATATATATTGGCACCTTGCCGTCTTGACATACGATAGTTTGTGCTTTAAAAAGGCATAATAATACTATGGCGGTAGCGAATGTGACTGATAAGGCCAATTTGCGCTGTAAATGTCCATTCACAGTGGGTGCATGTGAACATGTGGTCATTTCCACAATCATGCACCACCCTCCGTCTCACACGCTCGGTGTGTGACATATCTGCAATAATTTTCTCCTTTGTTTTTATTCCATTTCTGAGATTTGACCTCCATGCAACACGTTCAGTGGCGACTTGCTCCCAATGTGCATTATCAATGCCTGTATCAATCATGTCCCGCTTACATACATCTTTGTATCGTAGTAGAGGCCGACCCTGAGACCTCTTACCCGATCTGTAATTCACCAAAAAAGATGTCCTTAGGTATTCTACCATCATCCATCCTCCTAACATATCCTATCCATCTAAGTCTACGAAGACTGAGCATGGAATAAACCGTCACACAACCTGATCTTTCCAATACTTCAGTATTTATGATTTTGTCTTGCCACTTAATACCAAGAATTCTTCGCAGACACCGCATATGAAAGCTGTTTAAACGTTTCTCTTGGCGTGAGTAAGTTGTCCAGGTTTCACTGCCATAAAGAAGAGTACTAAGGACACAGGCTTGATAGACAAGGACTTTTGTTTTGGCAGTAGGCTTCCTGTTCTCCCAGACTCTTTTTCTTAACCTGTTC
The DNA here is from genome assembly GCA_014155875.1 of Cepaea nemoralis. Taxonomy (NCBI): domain Eukaryota; kingdom Metazoa; phylum Mollusca; class Gastropoda; order Stylommatophora; family Helicidae; genus Cepaea; species Cepaea nemoralis. Next base: position 12,165 of record JACEFZ010011016.1, on the reverse strand, counting down.
ATTGTTGTTGCTGCCTTACCAATCCGGATGCTGATTTCCTGATCTAGGGATAATTTGCTATTTACCACTGATCCTAGATATGTAAAATGGTCTACTATCTCTAGTTCGGCGTCGTCAATAAAGATTGATGGTACCCCATGTGCACCTTGTGACATAATCTGTGTCTTCTTTTTGTTAATTGTTAAACCAAATTCAGAACAAGCATTGGAGAATGCAGATAGTAGACATTGCAATTCTTCCTCAGAGTGGGTCGTAACTGCAGCATCATCTGCAAAAAGCAACTCTCTGGTCAGTACCCTCCTAATTTTGGTCTTGGCCTTCAATCTCTGAGCATTGTAAAGGCCGCCATCTGAGCGTGAGTGAATGTAATATATATATATATATATATATATATATATATATATATATATATATATATATATATATATATATATATATATATATATATATATATATATATATATATAAATATATATATATATATATAAGGAATCAAACACGCTCTGGTCAATAGGGTAGCAAACTTTTAGCTGTCTATTGGTCAAGTTTACAGTTTTACAGTCACACTCGTCAGTCTTTAACTTACAGAACAGCTGTTGCTCAGACTGTCATCTCCTGTACGAGATCTGAAGATTATTACTTGCACAATAGCTATTTACAAGTTGACTCGTCCTTTCAGCTAGGCGACGGAGTCATTTAGAATCGACTACTTCGAGTGCACTGGGCTAATAACTCGCGATGTTTCTGTTGCCTGGTGCGCCCTGTGTTATTTAATTACATGCATTTGCCTCAAATGAGATCAATCAACACGTAAGTCTTTGCTCATTGGAACGTCTAGCACGGAATTCCCGTTGAGAAGCCCTGACATAACATGTCCAACAATGACGTAAAAATGGCGAAGAAACCACATACCTGATTTCTGTACATATCCAACATATATTTTCGGCACATGAATGTCGGACAAGTGGGGGTATCCTGCTATCAAATGAATATTGCTAACAGTGATTACACTTACACAAAATGGCATGTTTTTGTTTTCTGGTTTTTCTGCCTCTTGTAGTGTGTCCTAGGGCATTTACTTCTGCAGCGAGTAAGTACTGACACTATTTAATAAAAGTTTGATTGTTGACACAAAGTCACAATAAATAAATTGTATGTATAAAATAACAGCCTTTCGATAGAGACCTTATTAAACTTTATTAACTTAGTTGCATATCCTTTACAGGACGTTGCAGTCAACACCAGCATTTTTTTTTTTTTTTTGCTGTTGTGATTTCTTGGTAAGTTTATGTTCAGCAGGTTGACATTGCTTTCTGAACGACCGGCACCCAAAGCATTTCGTAAATAACCTATGCAACGCTGTCTGCTGCAAAGTCTCGTGCAGCTGTATTTCGAACGCCGGTTTGCGGGATCATGAACTGCGTCCGTAACCCCATGGCCATGCAGCCAGCATTATTAAACTACCATCAGCCAAATAACAACTACCGTCCTTGAAAATTGCGCTGTCTAGTAAATGTTGACAAATATGAGAAATCTCATGAAAATAGGACAAACAAAGTAGTCTGAAAATATCTAGGGCCGAGAACAATATGACTGGGCTAGATCAATGTTAGACATTTCAGATACTTCAGTCATGTAAAAGAAGCGTCTTCTTGATGACAACTGGTCTGGAGCTAAAAATACAAGGTTAGCAAACAAGACCATGTTGCATGTTAGGGGACGAGATCAACAGCAAAGCTGGTTTTATCTCTGATTTGCTTCACGTTTGCCTCTCGCCCGGAGACGTACAAATATCCATAACGGAATGCATGTTCAGAATAATAAGGCATTTGAAGAGAATTCATATTTGATCCCCTCATTCTGGGATATGAGGTCGTATGTCACTGTTTTACATGTGTCTAGATTCACGTTGGTCCTATGGAGTTTGTGCACTGAGTTGAGTGACTCTGATAGATCAGAGGAGGGAGACTACTTTATAAATCGTCACTGCCAACAACTCATATGTACTCCATCGGTCTCAAAACTATAAGTGGTTGTTCAGTTAAACCTTTCGAGGAGACGATGTAATGAAACGAATATACGATGGACTTAAAACAGTTATAACTCAAACATTCTTTGCTGCTGAATCCTTGATCAGGTATAAAACAGCTGTAACTCAAACATTCTTTGCTGCTGAATCTTTGATCAGGTATAAAACAACTATAACTCAAACATTCTTTGCTACTGAATCCTTGATCAGGTATAAAACAGCTATAACTCAAACATTCTTTGCTGCTGAATCCTTGATCAGGTATAAAACAGCTATAACTCAAACATTCTTTGCTGCTGAATCCTTGATCAGGTATAAAACCGCCCTGATACCCACTCCATCTGTGAAAGAATTATTGTCTCCTACACCAAATGAAACTGAATTTATGAATTCCAGTTGCGAATTTTCAGCAGCTTACATAGGTAGAAGGGAGCGACAATCAACAAATCGACTAACCGAACATATACTAGCATGGGTTTGAAATATCAGTCTTTTGGAACCTGTGTTGTCGACAGGCCATAAAATTCCAAGCTTTGTCATTTCTCAACAGCTGCTAAATTTCTGCCACAAAGGGGTTTTGCGTTCTGCATTCGACGAACAATAAATAATTGCTCAAAAATGCTTAGGTATTTCCAACCAAATTTCAGTCTCCAGAAAGACTGTATAGGGAATCTGCGATTACCAAGTGGACAACAAATGCTCCACACTCGAGCACTATAAATGACAATGTGTGTTCAGTATTTCAGACAAAATACAATTTATCTATTGACTTCTGCAGGCGATTTGGAAGAAGACCACTTTGCGCTGGTCAATGGAATATAAGTGCCGGTCGTTCACAAAGCAATGGAAAAATACTGAATGTATATTTGCCAAAAACTCATAAGCAGTCAATGCTGGGGTTGACTGCGTTGTCCTGTAAAGGATATGCCATTAGTTATTCACTTCATATGATATATACATCTGCAGTATATACCTGCCGAGATGTACGACATATGATATATACATCTGCAGTATATACCTGCCGAGATTTACGACATATGATATATACATCTGAAGTATATACCTGTCGAGATGTACGACATATGATATATACATCTGAAGTATATACCTGCCGGGATGTACGATATATGATATATACATCTGCAGTATACACCTGCCGGGATGTAGCGACATATGATATATACATCTGCAGTATATACCTGCCGGGATGTAGCGACATATGATATATACATATGAAGTATATACCTGCCGAGATGTACGACATATGATATATACATCTGAAGTATATACCTGCCGGGATGTAGCGACATATGATATATACATCTGAAGTATATACCTGCCGAGATGTACGACATATGATATATACATCTGAAGTATATACCTGCCGAGATGTACGACATATGATATATACATCTGAAGTATATACCTGCCGGGATGTAGCGACATATGATATATACATCTGAAGTATATACCTGTCGAGATGTACGACATATGATATATACATCTGCAGTATATACCTGCCGAGATGTACGACATATGATATATACATCTGCAGTATATACCTGCCGGGATGTAGCGACATATGATATATACATCTGCAGTATATACCTGCCGGGATGTAGCGACATATGATATATACATCTGCAGTATATACCTGCCGGGATGTAGCGACATATGATATATACATCTGCAGTATATACCTGCCGGGATGTAGCGACATATGATATATAAATCTGCAGTATATACCTGCCGGGATGTAGCGACATATGATATATAAATCTGCAGTATATACCTGCCGGGATGTAGCGACATATGATATATACATCTGCAGTATATACCTGCCGGGATGTAGCGACATATGATATATACATCTGCAGTATATACCTGCCGGGATGTAGCGACATATGATATATACATCTGCAGTATATACCTGCCGGGATGTAGCGACATATGATATATACATCTGCAGTATACACCTGCCGGGATGTAGCGACATATGATATATACATCTGAAGTATATACCTGCCGGGATGTACGATATATGATATATACATCTGAAGTATATACCTGCCGGTGTCAGGTCTTAGTCAGATATGACTGAGCTACCGTATAACAGTAGACGGTACTACCTGGTTTCTGTTAGCGCTGAACGTTGGGCGGCGCTTACCAAACCCGACACCCCACATTGTGCCAACGGCTTCGGGCGGAAGAGCGCAATTGGGAGGGTACAAGCCTTACCCTGGTGCGAGGAAATGCAAGCTAAAGACAAAATGTCATGGCAGGGCAGACCAGGCCCTAAGCCTTGGTTGGCGACTGGTCTAGGATCGAAGCTCCGACAGGCGGACAGTTAGAGCATTGCTTTGCTGATCCGGCAGCTTCTGCAGCTTGCCTTGTTCCAGATGTAGGGGTGTTACCTTTCCTCTGGAGTAAACTAGGCAGGCCGAGAGAGGGATCATGCTGCATGGGCAACACATGATCTCTATATTTTAGCCCAGGCTTTGTGCTATGGAGAGGCAATAACTCCATCCCTGGTCTTAACTGGTCTCGGAATCAAAGCGAGAGGCAACTGTTACGGGTTATAAGTCCTTGTCAGTTGGCGTAGACATGGGGCGCCACGCGTTGCCTCTGACGGTGGGAGACACCTATAGGTGTCACTGATCAGCTACCGCCCGCCTCAAGCTGGGCAGCCCCCAGCCAATTGGGTGCTGATCCGCCACAGCCTGCCTGCTTCAATGGGTGCTTGGGGCTAGGACAAAATCTGAATCGCAGGCTGTAAAACCAATGCACCAGGTACAAACAAAAATAAAAATAGAAACCTCAAGCTACGGCTTGCAACCTGGAACGTGAGAACCATGTGTCCAGGATTTTCCACTGACTTGACCAATATTGACGATGTGAGAAAAACGGCTGTGATTGATGCCGAACTCAATCGTCTAAACATTGATATTGCTGGCCTGCAGGAGACTCGCCTCGCTGAGGAAGGGTCACTCAGGGAAAACCACTACACCTTTTTCTGGAAGGGTAGAGGGCAGGCAGAAAAAAGGCAACACGGTGTGGGCTTTGCAGTGAAGAATTCGCTACTGGGAATGATTGAAATTCCAGCAGGAGGAAATGAAAGACTATTATCCCTGCGCTTGGCAACCTCTTGTGGGTTTGCCACCATTATTACTGCATATGCACCGACACTCGATTCCTCTGATGATGTGAAGGATTCGTTCTATGAGGAGTTAGACTCCGTGATCAAGGCAGTTCCAAAATCTGACTACATTTATATGCTCGGTGATTTCAATGCTCGTGTGGGCAAGGACTCGAGTTCATGGCCAGTGTGCCTTGGAAAATACAACATCGGTCGCATGAATGAAAATGGGCAAAGGCTGCTGGAGCATTGCACCAGTAATGACCTATGTATTACAAACTCCTTTTTTAAAACAAAAGAGATGCATAAGGTCACATGGAAACATCCAAGATCCGGCCATTGGCACCAGCTGGACTTCATCATCACACGGAGACAACATCTGAACCATATATCATTGACTCGTAGTTACCACAGTGCTGACTGTGATACGGATCATTCTTTGGTTGTTGCAAGGGTTAGACTGAGACCAAAGAGAATCTACACAGCTAAACACAAATCTAGCCTCAGGATTAATATTATTAACACTCATGATCCTGAAAAGTGCTTTCAGTTTCAACAGCAACTTGAAGACGCTTTCACTGATACACCAGAAAATTGTACAGTAAATGAAAAGTGGGGTCAAATTAAGGAAACTCTTTATAAAACTGCCGTAAGGGTTTACGGCACTGTGGATCATAAGAGGCAGGACTGGTTTGCAGCCAACAGCGAGACTCTGCAGCCCTTGATTGATAAGAAGAAGAAAGCTCTCTTAAGAAACAAGGAAAGACCAACGCGTAACACTCTGAGTGAGCTTAGGCAAGCTAGGAAGGATGTGCAAAAGGCTGCCAGGCAGTGTGCAAATGATTATTGGATCAAGTTATGTGAGTCCATTCAAATCGCAAGTGATAAGGGAGACATAAGAAGCATGTATGAAGGAATAAAGAAAGCCTGCGGTCCAGTGATCAAAAGAAGTGCACCATTGAAAACCTTGACTGGAGAAATCATCACTGATAAGAAACAGCAGATGGACAGATGGGTAGAGCACTATTTGGAGCTTTACTCAAGTGAGACCAAACTAGCGGATGATGCCCTCAACGCCATAGAGGCTCTACCAACTCTTGACCACCTGGACACACTTCCCACCATAACAGAAGTTAAGTGTGCTATAAATGAACTTGCATCTGGCAAGGCTCCAGGTAAGGATGGGATTCCAATAGAGGTTATCAGGAGTGGGCAAGACACACTCACTATACAGATCCACCAGCTAATAGAGCTATGCTGGCGTGAAGGACAAGTCCCACAGGATTTCAAAGATTCAAGCATCATAACACTGTACAAGAACAAGGGCGATCGGAGCGACTGCAACAACTATAGGGGTATCTCACTTCTGTGTATTGTTGGAAAAGTATTTGCCAGAATTGTTCTGCGCAGACTTCAAGTCCTAGGAGATCAAGTCTACCCCGAATCACAGTGTGGCTTTCGACAGAACCGGTCTACCACTGATATGATATTCTCATTGCGACAAATGCAAGAAAAATGCCGTGAACAGAATCAACCACTGTTTATTGCCTTCATCGACCTCACAAAGGCATTTGATTTAGTCAGTCGTGAGGGTCTGTTCAAGGCACTAAAGAAGATTGGCTGCCCACCAACTCTTCTGTCCATTGTGGAATCGTTCCACACAGGCATGAAGGGTATAATCAAGTTTGATGGTGCAACTTCTGAAGAATTTGAAATCAAGAGTGGAGTTAAGCAAGGTTGTGTACTAGCTCCCACCCTCTTTGGAATATACTTTTCACTTCTACTGAAATATGCATTTCATGATCAGGATGGTGGTATATACATTCACTCACGCTCAGATGGCGGCCTCTACAATGCTCAGAGATTGAAGGCTAAGACCAAAATTAGGAGGGTACTGATCAGAGAGTTGCTTTTTGCAGATGATGCTGCAGTTACGACCCACTCTGAGGAAGAATTGCAATGTCTACTATCTGCATTCTCCAATGCTTGTTCTGAATTTGGTTTAACAATTAGCAAAAAGAAGACACAGATTATGTCACAAGGTGCACATGGGGTACCATCAATCTTTATTGATGACGCCGAACTAGAGATAGTAGACCATTTTACATATCTAGGATCAGTGGTAAATAGCAAATTATCCCTAGATCAGGAAATCAACATCCGGATTGGTAAGGCAGCAACAACAATGAACAGGTTAAGAAAAAGAGTCTGGGAGAACAGGAAGCTTACTGCCAAAACAAAAGTCCTTGTCTATCAAGCCTGTGTCCTTAGTACTCTTCTCTATGGCAGTGAAACCTGGACAACTTACTCACACCAAGAGAACAACTTAAACAGCTTTCATATGCGGTGTCTGCGAAGAATTCTTGGTATTAAGTGGCAAGACAAAATCACAAATACTGAAGTATTGGAAAGATCAGGTTGTGTGACAGTTTATTCCATGCTCAGTCTTCGTAGACTTAGATGGATAGGACATCTTAGGAGGATGGATGATGGTAGAATACCAAAGGATATCTTTTTTGGTGAATTACAGATGGGTAAGAGATCTCAGGGTCGGCCTCTACTACGATACAAAGATGTGTGTAAGCGGGACATGATTGATACAGGCATTGATAATGCACATTGGGAGCAAGTCGCCGCTGAACGTGTTGCATGGAGGGCAAATATCAGAAATGGAATAAAGTCAAAGGAGAAAATTATTGCAGAAAAGTCACACACCAAGCGTTTGAGACGTAAGATGGTGCATGATGGTGGAAATGACCACGTGTTCACATGCACCCACTGTGAACGGACATTTACAGCGCAAATTGGCCTTATCAGTCACACTCGCTACCGCCATAGTTAAAAGTTATTATGCCTTTTTAAAGCACAAACTATCGTCTGTCAAGACGGCAAGGTGCCAATGATATACCTGCCGGGATGTAGCGACATATGATATATACATCTGAAGTATACACCTGCCGAGATGTAGCGACATATGATATATACATCTGAAGTATATACCTGCCGGGATGTAGCGACATATGATATATAAATCTGCAGTATATACCTGCCGAGATGTACGACATATGATATATACATCTGAAGTACATACCTGCCGAGATGTACGACATATGATATATACATCTGTAGTATATACCTGCTGAGATGTACGACATATGATATATACATCTGTAGTATATACCTGCCGGGATGTACGACATATGATATATACATCTGTAGTATATACCTGCCGGGATGTAGCGACATATGATATATACATCTGCAGTATATACCTGCCGGGATGTAGCGACATATGATATATACATCTGCAGTATATACCTGCCGGGATGTAGCGACATATGATATATACATCTGAAGTATATACCTGCCGGGATGTAGCGACATATGATATATACATCTGAAGTATATACCTGCCGGGATGTAGCGACATATGATATATAAATCTGCAGTATATACCTGCCGGGATGTAGCGACATATGATATATACATCTGCAGTATACACCTGTCGAGATGTACGACATATGATATATACATCTGCAGTATATACCTGTCGAGATGTACGACATATGATATATACATCTGAAGTATATACCTGCCGGGATGTAGCGACATATGATATATACACCTGCAGTATACACCTGTCGAGATGTACGACATATGATATATACACCTGCAGTATACACCTGTCGAGATGTACGACATATGATATATACATCTGCAGTATATACCTGTCGAGATGTACGACATATGATATATACATCTGCAGTATACACCTGCCGGGATGTAGCGACATATGATATATACATCTGTAGTATATACCTGCCGGGATGTAGCGACATATGATATATACATCTGAAGTATATACCTGCCGGGATGTAGCGACATATGATATATACATCTGAAGTATATACCTGCCGGGATGTAGCGACATATGATATATACATCTGAAGTATATACCTGCCGGGATGTACGACATATGATATATACATCTGAAGTATATACCTGCCGAGATGTACGACATATGATATATACATCTGAAGTATATACCTGCCGGGATGTAGCGACATATGATATATACATCTGAAGTATATACCTGTCGAGATGTACGACATATGATATATACATCTGCAGTATATACCTGCCGAGATGTACGACATATGATATATACATCTGCAGTATATACCTGCCGGGATGTAGCGACATATGATATATACATCTGCAGTATATACTGCCGGGATGTAGCGACATATGATATATACATCTGCAGTATATACCTGCCGGGATGTAGCGACATATGATATATACATCTGCAGTATATACCTGCCGGGATGTAGCGACATATTGATATATAAATCTGCAGTATATACCTGCCGGGATGTAGCGACATATGATATATAAATCTGCAGTATATACCTGCCGGGATGTAGCGACATATGATATATACATCTGCAGGTATATACCTGCCGGGATTGTAGCGACATATGATATATACATCTGCAGTATATACCTGCCGGGATGTAGCGACATATGATATATACATCTGCAGTATATACCTGCCGGGATGTAGCGACATATGATATATACATCTGCAGTATATACCTGCCGGGATGTAGCGACATATGATATATACATCTGCAGTATACACCTGCCGGGATGTAGCGACATATGATATATACATCTGAAGTATATACCTGCCGGGATGTACGATATATGATATATACATCTGAAGTATATACCTGCCGGTGTCAGGTCTTGGTCAGATATGACTGAGCTACCGTATAACAGTAGACGGTACTACCTGGTTTCTGTTAGCGCTGAACGTTGGGCGGCGCTTACCAAACCCGACACCCCACATTGTGCCAACGGCTTCGGGCGGAAGAGCGCAATTGGGAGGGTACAAGCCTTACCCTGGTGCGAGGAAATGCAAGCTAAAGACAAAATGTCATGGCAGGGCAGACCAGGCCCTAAGCCTTGGTTGGCGACTGGTCTAGGATTGAAGCTCCGACAGGCGGACAGTTAGAGCATTGCTTTGCTGATCCGGCAGCTTCTGCAGCTTGTCTTGTTCCAGATGTAGGGGTGTTACCTTTCCTCTGGAGTGAACTAGGCAGGCCGAGAGAGGGATCATGCTGCATGGGCAACACATGATCTCTATATTTTAGCCCAGGCTTTGTGCTATGGAGAGGCAATAACTCCATCCCTGGTCTTAACTGGTCTCGGAATCAAAGCGAGAGGCAACTGTTACGGGTTATAAGTCCTTGTCAGTTGGCGTAGACATGGGGCGCCACGCGTTGCCTCTGACGGTGGGAGACACCTATAGGTGTCACTGATCAGCTACCGCCCGCCTCAAGCTGGGCAGCCCCCAGCCAATTGGGTGCTGATCCGCCACAGCCTGCCTGCTTCAATGGGTGCTTGGGGCTAGGACAAAATCTGAATCGCAGGCTGTAAAACCAATGCACCAGGTACAAACAAAAATAAAAATAGAAACCTCAAGCTACGGCTTGCAACCTGGAACGTGAGAACCATGTGTCCAGGATTTTCCACTGACTTGACCAATATTGACGATGTGAGAAAAACGGCTGTGATTGATGCCGAACTCAATCGTCTTAACATTGATATTGCTGGCCTGCAGGAGACTCGCCTCGCTGAGGAAGGGTCACTCAGGGAAAACAACTACACCTTTTTCTGGAAGGGTAGAGGGCAGGCAGAAAAAAGGCAACACGGTGTGGGCTTTGCAGTGAAGAATTCGCTACTGGGAATGATTGAAATTCCAGCAGGAGGAAATGAAAGACTATTATCCCTGCGCTTGGCAACCTCTTGTGGGTTTGCCACCATTATTACTGCATATGCACCGACACTCGATTCCTCTGATGATGTGAAGGATTCGTTCTATGAGGAGTTAGACTCCGTGATCAAGGCAGTTCCAAAATCTGACTACATTTATATGCTCGGTGATTTCAATGCTCGTGTGGGCAAGGACTCGAGTTCATGGCCAGTGTGCCTTGGAAAATACAACATCGGTCGCATGAATGAAAATGGGCAAAGGCTGCTGGAGCATTGCACCAGTAATGACCTATGTATTACAAACTCCTTTTTTAAAACAAAAGAGATGCATAAGGTCACATGGAAACATCCAAGATCCGGCCATTGGCACCAGCTGGACTTCATCATCACACGGAGACAACATCTGAACCATATATCATTGACTCGTAGTTACCACAGTGCTGACTGTGATACGGATCATTCTTTGGTTGTTGCAAGGGTTAGACTGAGACCAAAGAGAATCTACACAGCTAAACACAAATCTAGCCTCAGGATTAATATTATTAACACTCATGATCCTGAAAAGTGCTTTCAGTTTCAACAGCAACTTGAAGACGCTTTCACTGATACACCAGAAAATTGTACAGTAAATGAAAAGTGGGGTCAAATTAAGGAAACTCTTTATAAAACTGCCGTAGGGGTTTACGGCACTGTGGATCATAAGAGGCAGGACTGGTTTGCGGCCAACAGCGAGACTCTGCAGCCCTTGATTGATAAGAAGAAGAAAGCTCTCTTAAGAAACAAGGAAAGACCAACGCGTAACACTCTGAGTGAGCTTAGGCAAGCTAGGAAGGATGTGCAAAAGGCTGCCAGGCAGTGTGCAAATGATTATTGGATCAAGTTATGTGAGTCCATTCAAATCGCAAGTGATAAGGGAGACCTAAGAAGCATGTATGAAGGAATAAAGAAAGCCTGCTGGTCCAGTGATCAAAAGAAGTGCACCATTGAAAACCTTGACTGGAGAAATCATCACTGATAAGAAACAGCAGATGGACAGATGGGTAGAGCACTATTTGGAGCTTTACTCAAGTGAGACCAAACTAGCGGATGATGCCCTCAACGCCATAGAGGCTCTACCAACTCTTGACCACCTGGACACACTTCCCACCATAACAGAAGTTAAGTGTGCTTTTAAAAGAACCTTGGGGCCCAAAAACCTGGGCAAGGGGGCCCCCCCCCC
>JACEFZ010011015.1:0-78622 GCA_014155875.1 Cepaea nemoralis | reverse complement strand
GTGTTTGAAATGGTCATTCTACTACAATGAATGAGGCGTATGCTACAATAAGCATAGTTCTGAAGAAAAAAAAAATTAAGTAGTTAGAACATAACTTGTTGGTTTGTGTAGATCTTAACATGGTGAACTTCTTGCTTGGACAGAAAAGGAGTTTCTTCAAACATCCATGCGTTATATGTTTGAGGATTAGAAGCGCAAAAGATACGCACTGGACAAAGAAAAAGTAGCCATTGTGGGATGCATGTCAAAGTTGGAGAAAACATATTGTCAACAAGCCTCTCATTGATCGAAAGAGTTCTACTGCCACCATTACGTGTAAGCCGTTGCTTGATGAAGCAATTTGTTGAGGAACTGAACAAAGATGGTACCTGTTTTAATTACTTATGCAGACAGTTTCCGGAATTGAGCATAGACTAATTTAATGCTAGAATTTGTTATGGACCTCAAATTAGACAGTGAATAAATGATCTAAATGTTATTGATTCGATGAACATAACAGAGTCTACATCCTGGTATCTCATCTGTGTTTGTTGTGCAAAACTACCTGGGAAGTCAGGAATTATTCTGAATTAGTCGAAAACATGCTGTCGAGGTTTTATAAGCTTGGATGCAACATGAGCATAAAATATCACTACCTCCAAAACCTTTTAAATTCTTTCCCGAGAATCTTGGTGACTTTAGTGAGGAGCAAAGGTGACAGATGTCATCAAGATATAAAACAAAATGGAAGAGAGATAATATAAACTTTGAGATGCCCACACAATAGCATATTACTATTGGATCCTTAAGCGTGTCTGTCAGGGTAAATTACATTTCAGGAAGTCCTCGAAAAAAAGGTTTCTTTGTGTGTTAATATACTAGTGATGAAGTTTTATTACATTTATGAATGTAATAAATTTCAAAGAATAGTAACGCTGTAACCTGAGTCTATAAGGGAAGCCAGGAATAGTAACGGTGTAACCTGAGTCTATAAGGGAAGCAAAGAATAGTAACGCTGTATCCTGAGCCTATAAGGGAAGCAAAGAATAGTAACGCTGTAACCTGAGTCTATAAGGGAAGCCAGGAATAGTAACGGTGTAACCTGAGTCTATAAGGGAAGCAAAGAATAGTAACGCTGTAACCTGAGCCTATAAGGGAAGCAAAGAATAGTAACGCTGTAACCTGAGTCTATAAGGGAAGCAAAGAATAGTAACGCTGTAACCTGAGGCCCATAAGGGAAGCAAAGAATAGTAACGCTGTAACCTGAGCCTATAAGGGAAGCAAAGAATAGTAACGCTGTAACCTGAGCCTATAAGGGAAGCAAAGAATAGTAACGCTGTAACCTGAGTCTATAAGGGAAGCAAAGAATAGTAAAAGCTGTAACCTGAGTCTATAAGGGAAGCAAAGAATAGTAACGCTGTAACCTGAGTCTATAAGGGAAGCAAAGAATAGTAACGCTGTAACCTGAGTCTATAAGGGAAGCAAAGAATAGTAACGCTGTAACCTGAGCCTATAAGGGAAGCAAAGAATAGTAACGCTGTAACCTGAGCCTATAAGGGAAGCAAGAATAGTAACGCTGTAACCTGAGTCCTATAAGGGCAGCCAAGAATAGTAACGCTGTAACCTGAGTCTATAAGGGAAGCCAGGAATAGTAACGCTGTAACCTGAGCCTATATTGGCACCTTTCCGTCTTGACAGACGATAGTTTGGTACATTGTGCTTCAAAAAGGCTTTAATAACTACGACCCATGGCGATGTCCATAGCACAAAGCCTGGGCTAAAATAAAGAAACCATGTGTTGCCCATGCAGCATGATCCCTCTCTCGGCCTGCCTAGTTCACTCCAGAGGAAAGTTGACACCTTTACATCTGGAACAAGACAAGCTGCAGAAGCTGCCGGATCTGCAAAGAAATGCTCTAACTGTCCGCCTGTCGGAGCTTCGATCCTAGACCAGCTGCCAACCAAGGCTTAGGGCCTGGTCTGCCCTGCCATGACTATTTTGTCTTTGGGTTGCATTTCCTCGCACCAGGATAAGGCTTATACCCTCCCAATTGCGCTCTTCCGCCCGAAGCCATTAGCACAATGTGGGGTGTCGGGTTTGGTAAGCGCCGCCCAACATTCGGCGCTGACAGGAAACAAGTAGTACCGTCTACTGTCATACGGTAGCTCCAGTCATATCTAAGACCTGACAGACAGAGCCTGTAAGGGAAGCATATAATAGTAATGCTGTAACCTGAGCATATTTGGGAAGCCAGCAAATAAATAGTAACACTGTAACCTAGCAAGCACGTCGTTGTGTGAGACCGTCTACCTCAACCCGTAAAATCACTTAGCTGCAAAAGCCAAGCAATCATGATCAATTCTAAAATGGCTTGATGTGGGAGGTTGAGGGCATAAGCTACATTGGGAAATAAAATGACGAAGAGATTAACACAAGAGATGCACACTCAAGTACAATGTAAAGGCTGTTCTACACTTCCGTGTGGTGAGGTAATTATCTCATTGAATTACAATGTAAGGGATGTTCTACACTTCCACGTGGTGTGGTAATTATCTCACTAGAGTACAATGTAAGGGCTGTTCTGCACTTCCGTGTGGTGAGGTAATTATCTCACTAAAGTAGCAACCTAAGGGCTGTTCTACACTTCAAATCAACTTTATTAAATCAAATCAACTTTATTTCTCGTGTGGTGAGGTAATTATTTCGCCGAGCACCTATACTTCTCTGAACATTTGATGGTATCTATGTTAGACTTAATCCACCTGGGAGTTTAGTTATTTTCTGTTTAAGTCACGTCCTCCATTGGGATTCGGACACATGACAACAGGTGTGGCAGGCAAGCGTGTTCAAACGAAGCCATGGAGGTACACTTGCTAGCTCACTCTCCTGTCGGACTCATTGTTCTGGCGTTAAACCCCTGTCGACGTGGGACCACATATGCTCCTGGGTCAGTTCATCCTCATTAAATGAGTGTGGTGAGTCAGAAAATATTCTTGGAGCTAAGATGGCCTAGGTGATGTTTGGTCAATAAATTATGCACCTAGCACCGAAAGTCACAACGACATGGACACGGTGTTTTTTTAATCTTATTTTGTGTGGGTAAGCTTTAACTTTGCATATACTCAAGTGTTTATTAGATCAGTGTGTCCTTTACCTTCGTGTAATCTAAAACGTTGCAATGATTCAAGTGTTAATGTTGATCAATCACTTTTCCTTCCCGTATTATATCAGTAATAAATATGGTCCCACGGCAGATAGATACTACGAATTACCCAATTACGTACTAACACTTCACATATGCTTGTCCACAAACACATAAAACTGGGGTGTGGGTGTGTGTGTGGGTGGGGGGTGTGAGTGTGGGGATGTTAATTGCCTGCTAGTCTCATTTCCCAGCAGATTACTCAACTGCCTGCTACCCATGTTTTCCACCCAGGTAGACTTGCTGGCCAAACAATCCCGGGAGCCTGATAACTTGCTTGTGATATTTATCACGGCAATCATGAAATGGGCCAAACAGTCGATACAAATACCAATATAGTGCGTGGCTGACACGTATTACTATCACTCTGTTTCCTTCTGTATTTAAAGCACATTAATATGTATACCGCGCAGGAAAATCATTCATATTGTTTCAATAACCGTGTTCTTATAATAATTTCGAATTCTAGATGGCTGCAGCAACTTTTGATATGAATCAGAAGATTATTTCGATGAATTTAGACACAATGAAAGTACAGCGGGGAATGATACACCATGCCGTAGATGATTATGTGGATAAGGTAATATCGTTTGTTGTAAAGCTTCAATATCATGTGTTAGATAGATTAATTGCAGTAACTCCATACAGTTCGCCAATAAAATGCTTCATCTTTTGCCAATTCGTTTACCTTATGCATATTCATGGCAAAGGTATTTTGAGTCCATCTTCGTGCTGGCTGACCCTTGCATCTTCTTCTATAAACCATTCCTTCCATCGCTGTTCTGCCCAAACAGCTGTGACGTTACAATTGGCTAAAGTATTTCAGTTCTCCAGAAATGAAGCTTTTCGTAATCCAGTTTTCTTCCATATTTAGATTTTAGAATGTCAGTATTTTTATTCTTCTGGTCCAAGGTATTCTAGGAAGTTTTCAGTAAAATTTAAGTTCAATTTTAGGGATTACAGTATATAACTCGCATCCTTATGTGTCTACGGGAACATCCAGGACGACTTTTAATCATATTGCTACTGGAGTAATCAGCATGGGAAATCTTCGGTAGCTTTTGAATCAGGTAACAGAGCCAGTGTTGGAATATCTCGTGTGGAGTAATGGCAATTCGTAAATTCAGTATTGACGTATCTGCTATGGTCTAGCTTCTTCTTTCGCCCAATCAATGTCTTACTCTTCTAAATCTAAAATTCAAAACAATGTTTTCCCGTGATGAATTTGAATAACGAAGACACAAACAATAGATTGCACGATTTATTGCCTGGCATATTTCGCTGCATCTCGTCAGGTACATACTGCAGAAATCACACAACGTAAAGTGAATCAACTAGATAAATCCTTCAAACTGAAATATACACATGTTCGCACAGTAATGTCGATTGTCTACCACGATAATTGTAAACTGACTAACATGTTTTTCTGCTTGCACAAGGACGGCTTACGAAGGTTGATTATTATAGCTTCAGCAAACTGTAACAATCGACTACTTTGTGTGTTGAACAACACACAGAAGGCACTGTCTCTTTCAACCGCGTGACCGCTCTCGAGCACATGTCTCGCGGCCGATGAAGCCGGACTTCCGGTGTGTCGGCCTGCCTAGGCTACCATCTTCTGTGTGTAGTATCTTGTCCACCCAATTCGGAATGTGTTCCGAAACCCTGCAATGTAACTGTCGCTCAGTTCTACCTATGTAGATGGCCTCGCATCTGCATGTAAATTGGTAAATACAATTTGATTTGGCGTACAAAGCTACAGGTTCTTTTACTTCGAAATGTTCACGAAGTCTGATCTATCAATGCTTGCTTCTTTGGATATTTTGTTTATGTAAATATTAAATATTGGGGGAGAGTTTGACTGTAAGAGTATTGACTGTGAACATATATGATATACTTCTTGTGTTCTTACTGCAGTTGGGTTCGAGTGGTACATGGCTGTAAAGTTGTCTAGTAATTGTCCTTGTACCCTATATATAGCCTTCAGGGATGGTAAATAATTTGTAAATATCTGCTCTATCGAAAGCCTTTTCCTTATCTGCAAACACAATGTTATGCTGGTCACTGTATTCGATGGGTTGTTTTTACAAATTTGTCACTGTGTGAATAACATAACAGTGCAACTTTTATCGTATCTGAAACCAAAGTGTACTTTGCTTTAACTGCTGTTGAACTATGTGTCTAGCTTTGTGTTCCAATAGTTTTACGTATAATTTCCTAATATTGTTCAGGAGTGATATATCTCTGTACATTTCAAGCTCTCTCATAGTGCCTTTCGTGTTATATTGATGCTTGTAATGATGTACATTTCCATCTTTTCATTACGACTGCACTGTTTACATTGCAGCATCTCGGTTTCATCTCTTTTTCGCTTCTTCCTGAATGTCGTGTTGTATGGTGTACATAAAGCAATACCTACGTAGTTTTACTAAGATACACTATTGACGATGTCAACGGGTAATTAAGCTGCAATGTATTGCTCTGTTAAATAACTATGTCAGAGAGAACTAAGAACTTTTCCTACGATCAATGTGCTGCCGTTTTGCTCAGTAAAACGTAATTACAGCAGCAACCCCACTTTTTACATGGATGTAGAAGGTGAGGTTTTGTGTGTTTATCTCATCTCATCTCATCTCATCATGTTCCTCTTGTACCTTGCGGTGTCGAGGTGACGAATAAACAACGGGAGAGTGCCCGCTTATGGGCTTCATGTATCGATATTTCCATGGACTCTGTTATTCCCTGCATCCATCGTTTACGTGGTCAGCCTCTTCCTCTGCTTCACTCTGGTCTGTACATCATTGCTTGCGATATACTGTTAGTTGGTAACCTACTTGCATCGCCAAACCATTTGACTTGCTGCTTTCTAATAACTTTAGTCCTGATGTCTTCATTTCTGATCTTATCTCTTCTTGATACATTGAGTATTCTTCTCAGGAATCTCATTTCTGTTGTTGTCTTGTGTGTTTGTAAATTATGTATATACTATTTTTCAGGTGATATTTGCTGGAAGCCAGTGGATAACAAGAAGAGAAAGAAATCACTCTACTTTTCTTGAAATTCTCAAATTCACAAGCAAAGCAATGGCATTTCTTAGTTTAAAGTGTGATGAAATCAAGTGTAAGTTCTGTTTGAAGATTCCAAAAAAGGATTTATATATCTTTACAATGAACCAGTATAATTACACTATTGTTATTTACATTGTCCTTTACAAACAATTAATGTTTAGTAGCATCAATAAAAGACCACATAAATCAGTCCATACCAATGTAATAATCTAATAGTGAGGTAGAAAGAACACTCTGAAAATGTGAAGGGTCCATTCCACATCTTAAGTGTATCTTCTCCTAATTCTTCGTTCCTCTGTCGAAGAGAGTGCGTCACGTCCGACTTCGGCATGCATTTGTGCCAGGTTTGCTCCCTCTAGACAGGTTCCATCCAAGGTGTATTTAGTGTACAGTGCTAACTCATAATTTAAGATTCATCAGCACTCCGCGGTTAATGGGATCAATGTGATATGGTCAATTTTACTTCTTATCATTTTTCCCGATAATCCGTTTGGACTTGGCTGACGTGAATATTTTTAAAAGAATAGGACCAATCACAATCGGTAGGTAATGTATTCAGTATCGAGCCGGCCGCCTTACTTGCCCAAGACATTCTTTGTACTCACTTTAGGCTGGGTAGAACCGGGAGCCCTTGTCCTGCTGGGGATCGAACTCATGACCACCGAGTCGGCTGGCGAGTCTCTAGCCACTACGGTGGCTACGTTGGGTTGGAGGCAGGCGAGTGTCTAGCCACTACGGTGGCTACCTTGAGTTGGAAGCAGGTTAATGTTTTCGAACAGTCTCACCTCAATGAGGATTTAAACTCGTGACCATTGGGCGGACATAGCTACCTACAGTGTCTCCCGAGCACACTGTAGTAGTTGGACAATTAAACGATACAAGGCAGGATGATCACAAGAAAAATTAGCTGTTATATAACTGCTATTATTTAACGTAGAATCTATAGTTACAGCTTTGTCGAAGCTAGCAGTTGGACTTCTGAACTAACAGCAATATACCCTGGCCTGCCGCATGGGTTACTATTATATCCGGTGTTGTTCAGCGCCTACGCTGTGACAATCACCTGTGAGCAGTTCACAGGACGGGGGAGGATATTGTTGTGTGCAGACGATGTATTAGTGTATTGTCAGGGTAAGGATAGAGGTTAGGTTGCTGTGGAATTACAAATAGAAGTCAGTCACATAAGCACTAAGTGTGGTGAAGCTTGCGCTATGGTCAACCCAATGAAGGCAGCAGTGACATGGTTTTCTTTGAATAACCATATTGTCAGCACTCCAACTCTAAATATATGCTCAGAGATTGTGGAAAGAACGCAGGCAATGAAATACATGAGGATACGATTTGATTGGAGCCTTGCTTACACTGAGCACATTGACCAGGTAATAACACAGGCCAAGCGGGGTTTGGCTGCGATGAGAGTGATGGCGGCGGCAAACTTTGAGCAACGCCATCCATGTCTTCTATACGAGGGTCTGGTTCTTTCTGTTTTTGAGTATGCGATGGCGATAATGGCTGTCAGCCATAAGCAGAAGGAAAGATTGGAGAAGATACAGAACGAAGCTATGCGTATTATACTTGGGTTACAAGATGCTACTCAGAGTCGACGCGAACACACAACAACCACTGCATAGCAGGTTAAAAAAGGTAAGTCATGGATGGTTTAAGCGGAAGACATTCTTCAACAGGTCTGTTCACTTGAGGATTTGGAACCCGGCGAGGAGAAGTACAAGTGCCAACAGATTTGTGTATGCTCCTTTTCAGTTTGCATTCAACTAGACAGGAAATGCGGGCAAAAAAATAAAAAAAATCCGGCTGCCGTGGATGCGGAAGTATAGACTTTGATATTCTAGAATTCTTTAGAGGGTGATGCTGTCATGCACACAGATGGGTCGGTCGTTCGACGCGTGAGAAGTTCGTGGTCTTTTTCGGCTAAGGATGGAGGGATAATTGCGAAGGAAGATGCTAGTGCTTTTGCCTTGACCACAAGTAGTCTGACTATGGAAGTAAAGCAGTAACATGGCTCGAGACACAGACCGTCACTCGGTCATGCTTCCTTAGTGACTCAATGCAAATGCTCAGAACAGTGACCTGCATGTTCGGAAAAATGGCTACCGGTTGTTGCTGAATTGATTGATTTTCCTCTTCGGTTCACGAGTACATTTTTCAGGACACTCCCGTGAGTCGACGCTGGAGCTACGGAGTTCGATCTTTGTGCTGCGCTTTCGTCGGGTCGCCCTGCGGAAAGAGACCAAGTATTGTGGGATAAAACCCGGGTCAATGAAGTATTTCTGGTGACTGCCGATTCCATCGACGAAGAACTGTAATTTTCGTGAATGACTTTTGTGTTGGCATTCTGGCTGCGGCATTATGCACAGTGTACCTATGCGGGCTGTTGGATTGCCGAGACTCCTGTCTGTTCCACTTTTCACATTGGACAGTGAGGAGCATTTTGTGTGATATTCACTGGCACAGGAACTGAGCATAATGGGGACGACCCGTTGCCGTGAATTTGGAACCTTGACTAACTAACCAACCAACCGACCGACCGACTAACTAACTAACTAACTAACTAACTAACTAACTAACTAACTAACTAACTAACAAATAAACTCAGAAAGATAGAAATTGGTTGGATCCGAAGACAGTGGTTTGTGTCTCTGTGATGGTCAGAGCTGGAAAATAATAGTTTCATTTTCGTGTCAGGGCATGCGGGTGTACAAGGAAATGAGCAGACTGACAGGTTTGCGCGCTACTGTGGAGGGCGGACGAGCCATGGACCATGCTGATATACTGAATATTATACGAGAAGTAAGAAGACTGTTTCTAGAGCCACATTATCACTGTCAATATACAACCATGGTCAGACTGCGAGACCAGTAAGTTAAAAGAGAACAGAAAAACACAGAACTGGTGTTCTGAGCAGCTACACACTGCGAGATTTACTTAGAAGGGCATTCGAGCATTTATGGACTGAATGGTTCTATTAACTAACAGTAACTACCTAACTAACTAACTAACTAACTAACTAACTAACTAACTAACTAACTAACTAACTAACTAACAGTAACTACCTAACTAACTAACTAACTACCTAACTAACTAACTAACAGTAACTACCTAACTAACTAACTAACTAACTAACTACCTAACTAACTAACTAACTAACTAACTAACTGACTGACTGACTGACTGACTAATATTTAAGCTGAAAATTGTGTATTGCCAGAGAATGATGTTATAACAATCCAAATGGCCCTTGACAGAAAGAAGGGTCCCCACACCTGATGCAAAGTATCAACAATCTGAATCTGAATGAGTTAATCCTTAATGGATATAAGATGTGTTGGAGGTATTTCTATCTGAGTTTCAGTTTGCTGTTAACTATTATGGGTTAATCATGTCCATATGCTGAAAGCTATATTCACAATGTAAAAATGCAAATGGTAATCAAGGGGTGCCGATCTCCGTGGCGAAGCAGTTATGGATGTGGTTCGCAAGCCCGTTTACCCTGTTCGAAACACACCTGCGTGTGATTTGAAATCAGACCGCGTTGGGCAGGGTTTTTATGAATTGGTAAGGGAGCCGGTCGTTCAGAAAGCAATGACCAACCACTGAACGTAAACGTGCCAAGACATCAATAACAACAGTAAAATGCTGGTTTTGACAGCGATGTCCTGTAAAAAAAATAATCATGGGGTATGACAATGGGGAAAAAAAACTATTTTTAAAAAACATCGGTTCTATTGAATTTACCCCATCTCGAGTGTACGGTAATAGTGGCTCAAAGTTCTGGACTCTCGACATCCAAACAGGGGTCGACAACTTGTTTGTAGCGCTGTGCCAAAGTTAAGTTACAAAGTCACTCGTCGTGCCATTTAAAATCTTTCCACGTGCAACACTTCGCAAACGTGCAGTAGATTGCCGACGCCTGATCTGGGATATTCAGTAAATATAAAAACTATCTGAGATATGGAGTCAGGAAAACTGAATATAAATTAATTATGCAACAAACGCATAGTAGCTTGGTTGGTTCAGAATGGGCTAAAAAACAAAGCAAACATGAAAATGATCACATGTAGTGATCATAAATGCTGCTCAGCAGTGTTTTCTTTATTTCACAGGTGAACTTGACAGTGAAACATCAGATTTGATTGGGAGAGATGAGTTTACCCAACAACAGGAAAATGCACAGATGGATTCCGCTGGTAAACCTGCAACAACACATGGAAATGGTAAAGAAGATGACACTGACGATGTTACAAAAGCCCACACTTTTATCAGTTCAAACTTAGAAAGTGACCAACAATCAAGATATCAAGATGTTTATAATCAGCTGAAAAGTGTGTTGGCGAAAACAAGATAAATTAGAGCAACAACTGAATATGAAGATTAACAACCTCAGAGAAAACACAGACCGTTTGAAGTCGGATATCGGAACTTGCAATCAATATGTAGAAACGGGGAAAGCATTACTGAACGATCATTCTCAGAAATTGGAATCTCTAGATCAAGTTAACAAAGATCTGTCAACAAAAGTTAATCAAATCGACAAAGACCTGTCAGCAAGAGTTGCTCAAATTAGCACAGATTTGTCAGACAAAGTTAATAAAACTAATACAGACCTATCAGTAAAAGTTGACAAGATTAACGTTGTGTTGCAGTCCTTAACAAATAGTGAAAAAGAACATGCAGCGCAGATGAATGAAACTTTTGTTCTGAAAAAACATGTCAATACGATAGAGAAGGACACGCAGAATAATGACAAACAAGTACAACAACGGCTGGAAAAAGTGGGTAAAAATGTCAGTTTTATAGTTATGTCTTTTTATGATAGCTATGTGAAGTGGGGGTAAATGTAAGTATTATATATATGACTTGTTATGACGGCTGAATGATGTGGGGAAACATGCATTATAGATATGACTTGTTATAATGGCTGGATAAAGTGGAAAGAAATGTAAGTAGTATAGATATGAATTGTAATAATAACGGCTGAATGAAGTAGAGACTCATATTATAGATATGATCTATTATAATAATAGATGGATGAACTAGGAAGAAATAACAGTATTATAGATATGATTTGTTCTAAATGACATCTACACTTGTGGGTACATGTGTGGAGCATCACGCAGTAAGTCTTATGAGTCGGATGGCATAGCTGTTACACATAACAATTATGCAAGGAATAAGAAACAAGATTACAACATAAATTACTGATGAACTTTGTGGCACAAACAACATTATATATTTCTCAGGACGCTATATGAAAGAGCTATAGAAGTAAAAACAGATTTGTACTTATGCTCCATAGACTACACAAAAACATTTGACAATATGAAATATGACTTCTTCTTCTTCTTCTTCTTCTTCTTCTTCTTCTTCTTCTTCTTCTTCTTCTTCTTCTTCTTCTTCTTCTTCTTCTTCTTCTTCTTCTTCTTCAGCGTTCCGAGCCATTGAGGTTCTTTGCTGCAGATACAATCCGTCTTCATTCGTCTCTCTGGTTGACCTTCTCTTGCCAGTCGTTGATTACATGTGCTTGTGGGTCTGTATATTTATTATCTCTACACCGTCTACCTCGGGGTCTACGGTAAAATATGACACGATAAAAAAATTACTAAAGCATCTGAACATCGATGGCAAAGATCTACAATAATAAAGAACGAAAATTGGCAGCAAACAGCAGACTTAAGACTTGTAGGAACATTTCAGTACATAAAGAAAGGCGTCAGAGACGATTGTGCATCGACTCCTGATTTGTTCTCATTGTACAGTGAATATTTAATGAGATCTTGAGAAAATATGTCAGAGATCCTGGTTGGGTGACATACGTTATGCTGATGACACCGTCTTGATAGCAACAAGTCAGAACGATCTACATGATATGATGGATACAGTGGCTGTAGAAAGTGAAAGAATGCGCCTTAGTTTGAATAATAGAAAGACCGAAGTCATGGTGACATCAAAGAAACAGACTGTACCTAAATATGCCATTAAAGTACCGGAAGTGCAGAAATTCAAATATCTAGGCGCGTGGATAACATCAGATGAAAGATGCATCACTGAGATAAAGAACAAAATAGGACAAGTAAACACTACATAAAATGAAGAACCTTTTGTGCAATAAGTCACCTCCTTGAAAGTTAGGAAAAGAGTTCTTGCATGTTACATAGAACAAGTTTTAATGTACGGCAGCGAATCCTGGACAATTAGTAAACATACCAAAATATCACATTAAGCCCTGGAGATATGGTTTTAACGAAGAATGATGAAAATTAATTGGATAGCTAAAATGAGCAATCAAGACATTTTAAGGCAAGTTGAATGGCAAAAACATCTTATCACAAACATCAGAAAGAGACAGTCATCGTTGTTTGGCCACATTATGAGGAGACAAAGATTGGAACATGTTGTGACAACCGGAATGTTTTGTGGAAAGAGAGATAGAGGAAGAGAGCGTGAGAAGATTCTTGACAGTCTTGTGTTATGGCGCGGAAGGCAGTCAACACACGAATAGATCCATGCCGTCGGAGATCGCAATTTGTGGAGATGCATGATCGCCCGCGCCAGCCGGGAACGGCACTGGATGGATGATTTGTTATAATGACAGCTGGATAAACGGAAGAAATGTATATCAAGATGGGTGGAAAACGAATATAACATATAGCAGAGAGAACCCATCGCTGGTTGTGTTCGGGTCAAAGAGAAGAGGATTGATACAAGTTAGAGGAGAAAAAAAAACTCAAATATAGGGAATAAACTATGCAGCGTCAATTAACAAGAACACGGACAGAAAATAGTCCAGGAATCTGAGAAGAGGCGTCTTTATCTTTATTTTTTATCTTTATCTTTATTTTCAAATGGTTAAGAATTGGGCACGCAGGCCCGTCTGACATTCTGCCCTTCTTCTCTATTTCCTCTCATACATTCTTTCATTCAACATCTCTTATGAAGCAATTCTTTGACAACAACAGAACAATAGGCATTAAAACGCATGAAAAATAATCAATAATACATGACTCGTTGAGGCAATGTTTAACATAGGCATCATAAATACCCAAGGTGGGTGTAACGTGCCACACACATGGGAATGTTTTTGTTTTTTTCCTGGCTAGTTGTCGTTCGAGATAATTTACCATTATTATTGTCTTTGTAGCTGTTTTTTTTTAAGGGGGCATGTAGTCTGTCCTGAGGTAGTGTTCAAACAGGCTGCGACTATATGTATAATGATTGGTGGTGTCTTTGATTTCTTGTTGAAGATTATTCCACAACTGAGTGGCAGAGTATGCTAAGCTTGTTTTATATAAGTCTATCCTAGGTTTAGGGACATGAAGTGTATTTAGTCGTTCGCTATGTCTTGCGTTATATTTAAACAATGGCCAAAGGTAGCTTGGGGCATTTTGAAATAGGATTTTGTGAGTTAGTTTAGCCTTATTACAAAGTAGGCGTGTGTGGAGTGGCAGTAACTGAAGACGTTCATTTAGGTTAGAATTGTCTGTAAACTTATCACCATTGATTAGACGCACTGCCCTTTTCTGGAGTGAACAAAGGCGTTTTGTTATTGATTTGGAGCATCCATCCCAGATTGTGGAGCAATAATCAATATGTGTTTGTATGTGGGAAGTATAGAATATCTTTCTTGTGTTTTCGTCGAGGAAGTTTTTAATATTGGCAAGTTGGTATACTTTTTTGGCTATTTATTTAACTAGAGCATGAACATGGGAATTACAGAATAGATTTTGATCTATGATAAGACCCAGTGCCTAGTGCTCGGTTACACTTTCTATAGGCGTGCTACCAATGTGCAGCTGAAGAGTTCTCTGCGAGTTTAAAGTGTGAAGTCTTTGCCTGGTTGCCTAGGCTATAAATTAAGCACATATGCGACATCAACAACAGTGAGTGAGCAAATTAAATTCATCAAAACAAGATTACAAACTAGGAACAACATAACATGATCTTTATTAATCTCCACAAAAATAGAAAACAAACACTGACATACGATTGTATAGCAGCGTATTGGGGTCCCATAGTACAATGTACAAATTACGAACAATGTTGTCTGACCAAATTCAGTTGCCAGTGAATGAAGAAGAATGAAGTTGAATGAACCATGCTTACCCTGGTAACATAGCGGAGATATAGCATTAGGTCCAGTTTCCAGACTTTCAACTCACTAAAATGTGGGTTAAGGCTTAATATCTCGCCGGTCACCTTATATCTCATAAAACTGTGTGGTTTCCATTTGATGAAGCCGTGTCTACCTCCGATCCCTGTAGCCGTTAACAAATGTAACCCGGAGTGGGTCTTCCATTTGCAGTAACCAAGATATGAAGGCCCTTCTTGTATCGTGGCAGGTACTGCTGTTGGGATGCGATGTTTAGATAGTCACTTGCTCTAGACTACGACATGATCAAGTGTAGTTGCAACTTCTATTTCTAGCCGCATTTTCGTCTCTGTAAATTACGAACATTATCCGGTAACTAAAAGTATCATGTAATCACTTAGAGATGTTTCCTAGTCTGACCACAAGTAAGTAGATTGGGATGGCTGTGATCTCTGCAGCTTTGAGATGGCTTCATAAACACTAATAAGTGGAATGTCCATGATCAATACAGCAGATATTGTGAGGACATTCTGTGAGCGACTGTTTAAGATTCAGTTCTGCTCGTGAATGAAGCAACATATTTCAGGAGACTTGAGTTGGTTTTAAGTCTGGTTGCAGCAAAGAGAAATGTATGGGATGGACAATTTGGCCTGCTTACAACCAATGTGTTGCTGGAACGATCATCACCTACACCCTACAATATGTACTAGGCGGTTGGGGAAGGGGGGCAGAGCATTTATGTGTTGCCTGTAGTGTTATAATGTCGATTCTTAGATACCAGAACCGCAAATGGTTTGCGGTTATGGTATCTAAGAATCGACATTTCTCTAAAGTTACGCGACACCGTACCCCTAACCTACTCTTGCACCCACTCACCCCTCTCACTTACTCTAGACAATAATACCAGGTTCAGTAATATGTGACCAGGGTTTAGTGCGCCCTATGAGCAGAGATCATCCATCCTCACAGTCTGTGGTTCTTTTATTTGGGTTATCTTCTTCTGTTTTCTATTGTTGTAGCTGTTTTCTTTCACGGAGGTCAATATGAATCCATTACGGTGTACACAACAGTGACGGTCGGAATCCTTTTCCAAAAATGTTGTATCTACGGCCAAAATTGTCATGTCTCGCTTGCACAGAGCCGTGTGCTTCCAGTTGTTCTGTTAGCGCCCACATCAGATTTATAAAGATAGTGCATAAGAAATACGTCCGTCTGGAATGCAGTAAATTTGGTCAAGCCATCTTAGTATGTGCTGTCTGGGCAATGTGTGCATCATGGTTTGACCATTGTGCATTTGTTACTCCGTTCTTCCAGGTGATGTCGAGGATTAAACTAAGGTACATATTGTCCATGTCTCATTACTATATACATTATGTTACATTGTATTTCAAAAAGGCATAATAACTACAATCCATGGTGGTAGCGAATTTGACTTTATCAGGCTAATTCGCGCTGTAAATGTTAGTCCACAATGGATACATGTGAAGACATGGGCATTTTCACCATCACGCACCATCTTACGTCTCACACGCTCACTTTGTCATCTATCTGCAATCATTTTCTTCCTTTGTATTTACTCCATTTCTGATATTTGCCCTCCATGCAGCACGTTCGGCGGCGACTTGCTCCCAGTGTGCATTATCGATACCTGTATCAATCATGTCCGGCTTACACACATCTTTGTATCGTAGTAGAGGCCGACCATGAGATCTCTTACACTTCTGTAATTCAACAAAAAGATGTTATTTGGTGTTCTACCATCATCCATCCACCTAAGATCCATCTAAGTCTATAAAGATTGAGCATGGAACAAACCGTCACACCACCTGATATTTCCAATACTTCAGTATTTGTGATTTTGTCTTGACACACACATTTCGTGAGGCAACAATAGATGCGGTTAGGGCTGGTTGGTTAAGAATCATCAGGAAGACTGAGTTTAAACTAGTTTAAGACGAATGCATTAATACATTAACCTTCAGGTTGTCTGAGCCATGGCAACGGGCTTGCATCTATGGGAGTGAGGCTGGTGTGGTGAATCTTGTCCCGGCTCAATTATAACTTTTGGTTTGCTGCATCAAGGGCAGACAGTTACAGTATTTCGGCTGTATAAACAGACACAGTTACTTGTTAAAGTATATCATAGAGGTTATACAGTGGGGTAGGGGAACACACTGGAGAAATCCAAGGTTACGTGTGGGTATACTACGCCACCAAGTGTGCTCAAAGAAATATGTGTGCATGGATTGTAAAGTCGCAGGACTGGAATGGTGGAAATTCACACAGCTAACTCCCAATGTTTCAATGTCACTTGATGATGAAGTATACAGAAATGCTGCACATGCAGCACAGTTTGTTCGTATTGATGCTAAGTGTAATAGCACAGGGCTTTAATTTACCTCTAAATTCTAGTGTAGAATATGAGAGACAACGAGAATGCTTTTAAAATGTGAAGTAGTTTACTGTAATAAATAATCCTTCTTTGCTCTTTCCAGGTTACTTGGTGTGACTCAAAAGCTGACAGATATGCCTGTCACAGTTGAGACGAGGTGTGCAAAGAAGAGCGGTAAGTGCATTTTGTGAAGCTGCGCATTGAGAAAGCGAATGTTTGATGAAAAACGTAGGTACGTGTGATTACTGCGAAAAATACAGTGAAATAACACAGACACAGTTTACAAACCTTACAGTGAATCTAAACCTAGTTATCAGAAATAATAATAGAGAAAATAGCAATAATAATAATTAATGTTAAGAAAAATACAAAAATAAACCTACACCACAAAACAACAAGCCTGACTTGATCTTCTTCAGGAACAATACAAACAGATCTAAACAAAACGTAACGACATAACGATGAAACTGGGATTGTAAATACCGCCCCGTACTAAATGGGCCAGCTTTATTTTCAGAACCAGTTAAATCGATTCTAAGGTAGGTCAGCATGGCCGAATGGTTAAGAACACATGTTCTTAAACATCTGATGTGCTGATGCCAAGGTAAGGTGTTCAACCCTTACACCAACAGACTAAAATGTCGAACCATCGTCCTTGACTTGGGGACGTAAATTGCAAGTACCACTGAAGTCGGAGCGGGTTCGCCTGATTGCGAGAGACACTGCTAACTTATGTATCTGAATAGCAAATACTGTGTACAGCCATTAATACTTTCTCAAGGAAAATTATGACTAATCGCGTTAATAAATAATTTATATATGTGCTGGCACAATTTGGCGTATACAATTTACCGAACATTATCAGTCAGGTATAGGGAATCGTTCTCAAATATCACGACAAATTGAGTCATTTTTGACCATTATTGATATACGAGAGTATCTACATTCAGTAGATGTCTAGTCTTGGAGAAGCTATTCCTGTCTGTTCTATTACTCTCTGAAAGCCCTCTAAGTGAATATTTCTGTTCAGCCTCTGTTAACTGTCAGCTCACATAAAGGACAGGATGTAGGCATTAATTAACATGTTGAAATTGCAATTGTGCTGGTATCCGCTCTGAAGATGAATGGCAACGAAAGAAGTGGCTGTGTAAAACTGGATCATTGGCAAACAATGTTTGGACCTTTGTTTGGATCAAATTAAACTATGGAATCAAATCTACTTTTAGGGCATGTTTCTGTTTGTGAAATTTGACAAGACTAATTGCATGTTTATGTCTCAGAAATTGAGTGCCAACCTACTATATAGTAAATGACCAGTCCTAACAAGCTACTCACTTTTTTCTCTTTGCCATAGGAATTGTTTATGTCACGAATTTTCCTTACAATGTCGTCACCAGTCTTTAAGCTTTCTGCGTGTGTGCTGAAGAGGGCTTTGGCTGCAGTTTCCATTGTGTCACTCGTGATCATGTTCTAGTCAAGCTTACCGTCGATTTCATGTCTTGTTTCTTGTTTGTGTGATTCATTCATTTTATACAATATAACACATTAGTGGAGTTGATAGGGAACTACAAGGATACTGTTTGAGTCTATCCGACAAGGGTCGATGCCAGTGTTCATCGGCCATCAACAGGGGAAAAGATTGGCCATCTATTCCTGCCAGCTCTCAAGATACACAATGGGTTGGCCCTATCACATCAGACCTCTACCAGGTTCCTGCTTGAATACACAATGGAAATAGCATGTGCCAGGAGATCACCAACTACGACTACCTGAGCACGTTAGTCAAGCCCAGGGTGTCGACATTGCAACACCACTATGCGGTCAGCCAGGTCTGGTACCAGTTCTTACTGAAGTCAGCTGATCACT
Source organism: Cepaea nemoralis (assembly GCA_014155875.1). Classification (NCBI taxonomy): domain Eukaryota; kingdom Metazoa; phylum Mollusca; class Gastropoda; order Stylommatophora; family Helicidae; genus Cepaea; species Cepaea nemoralis. The sequence goes on along the minus strand of JACEFZ010011015.1, from coordinate 60,010 downwards.
AAAGTACTGCTAAGTGTTGCTTGCATTTCATCTTTGCATAAAGCAGACCTGCATGATAATGCAGAAGAGTCAGACTGACATAGAAGAAGTAGCCAGAGACAAACTTTTGCCTTGTCACCAACATGAGATTACAACAGTGTACATATACCTGGCTTTGTCACCTTCATGAGATTACACCAATGTACATATATCTGGCTTTGTCACCAGCATGAGATTACACCAGTGTACATATCTCTGCCCTTGTCACCAGCATGAGATTACAACAGTGTACATATATCTGGCTTTGTCACCAGCATGAGATTACACCAATGTACATATATCTGGCTTTGTCACCAGCATGAGATTACATTGGCACCTTTCCGTCTTGACAGACGATAGTTTGGTACATTGTGCTTCAAAAAGGCTTAATAACTGTCATATGGCAATAACTACGATCCATGGCGGTGGCGAGTGTGGCTGGTAAGGCCAATTCTTGCTGCAAATGTTTGCCCACAGTAGGTGCATGTGAAAACATGGTCATTTCCACCATTTTGCACCATCTTACGTCTCTCACGCTCTGTGTGTGCTTTATCTGCAATCATTTTCTCCTTTGTCTTTATTCCATTTCTGATAGTTGCCCTCCATGCTAACACGTTCAGCGGCGACATGCTCCCATTGTGCATTATCAATGCCTGTATCAATCATGTCCCGCTTGCACACATCTTTGTATCGTAGTAGAGGCCAACCCTGAGATCTCCTACCCGTCTGTAATTCACCAAAAAAGATGTCCTTTGGTATTCTACCATCATCCATCCTCCTAACGTGTCCTATCCATCTAAGTCTACGAAGACTGAGCATGGAATACACCGTCACACAACCTGATCTTTCCAATACTTCAGTATTTGTGATTTTGTCTTGCCACTTAATACCAAGTATTCTTCGCAGACACCGCATATGAAAGCTGTTTAAACGTTTCTCTTGGCGTGAGTAAGTTGTCCAGGTTTCACTGCCATAAAGAAGAGTACTAAGGACACAGGCTTGGTAGACGAGGACTTTTGTTTTGGCAGTAAGCTTCCTGTTCTCCCAGACTCTTTTTGCTAACATGTTCATTGTTGTTGCTGCCTTGCCAATCCTGATGTTGATTTCCTGATCGAGGGATAATTTGCTATTTACCTCTGATCCTAGATATGTAAAATGGTCTACTATCTCCAGTTCGGCGTCGTCAATAAAGATTGATGGTACACCATGTGCACCTTGTGACATAATATGTGTCTTCTTTTTGTTAATTGTTAAACCAAATTCAGAACAGGCATTGGAGAATGCAGATAGTAGATGTTGTAATTCTTCCTCAGAGTGGGTCGTAATCGCAGCATCATCCGCAAAAAGCAACTCTCTGATTAGTACCCTGCTAATTTTGGTCTTGGCCTTCAATCTCTGAGCATTATAGAGGCCACCATCTGAGCGTGAGTGAATGTATATACCGTCATCCTGATCACGAAAGGCATATTTCAGTAGAAGTGAAAAGTATATCCCAAAGAGGGTGGGGGCTAGTACACAACCTTGCTTAACTCCACTCTTGATTTCAAACTCTTCTGAAGTTGAGCCATCAAACTTGATTATACCCTTCATGCCTGTGTGGAACGATTCCACAATGGACAGAAGAGTTGGTGGACAGCCAATCTTCTTTAGTGCTTTGAACAGACCCTCACGACTGACCAAATCGAATGCCTTTGTGAGGTCGATGAAGGCAATAAACAGTGGCTGATTTTGTTCCCGGCATTTTTCTTGCATCTGTCGCAATGAGAATATCATATCAATGGTAGACCGGTTCTGACGGAAGCCGCACTGTGATTCGGGGTAGACTTGATCTCCCAGGACTTGAAGTCTGCGCAGGACAATTCTGGCAAATACTTTCCCAACAATACACAGAAGTGAGATACCCCTATAGTTGTTGCAGTCGCTCCGATCTCCCTTGTTCTTGTACAGCGTTATGATGTTTGAATCTTTGAAATCCTGTGGGACTTGTCCTTCTCGCCAGCATAGCTCTATTAGCTGGTGGATCTGTAGAGCGAGTGTGTCTTGCCCACTCCTGATCACCTCTATTGGAATCCCATCCTTACCTGGAGCCTTGCCAGATGCAAGCTCATTTATAGCACACTTAACTTCTGTTATAGTGGGAAGTGTGTCCAGGTGGTCAAGAGTTGGCAGGGCCTCTATGGCGTTGAGGGCATCATCCGCTAGCTTGGTCTCACTTGAGTAAAGCTCTAAATAGTGCTCGACCCATCTATCCATCTGCTGTTTCTTATCAGTGATGATTTCTCCAGTCAAGGTTTTCAGCGGTGCACTTCTTTTGATCATTGGACCACAGGCTTTCTTTATCCCTTCATACATGCTTCTGATGTTTCCCTTATCACTTGCGATTTGAATGGACTCACATAACTTGATCCAATAGTCATTCGCACACTGCCTGGCAGCCTTTTGTACATCCTTCCTCGCTTGCTTCAGCTCACTCAGAGTGTTACGCGTTGGTCTTTCCTTGTTTCTTAAGGAGAGCTATCTTCTTTTTATCAATCAAGGGCTGCAGTATCTGGCTGTTTGCCACAAACCAGTCCTGCCTCTTATGATCCACAGTGCCGTAAACCCCTACCGCTGTTTTATAAAGTTTCCTTAAGTTTACTCCATTTATCATTTACTATACAATTTTCTGATGTATCATTGAAAGCGTGCTCAAGTTGCTGTTGAAATTCAAAGCACTTTCCAGGATCGTGAGTGTTAATAATATTAATCCTGGGGCTAGACTTGTGTTTAGCTGTGTAGATTCTCTTTGGTCTCAGTCTTACCCTTGCAACAACCAAAGAATGATCTGTATCACAGTCAGCACTGTGGTAACTTCGAGTTAATGATGTATGGTTCAGATGTTGTCTCCGTGTGATAATGAAGTCCAGCTGATGCCAATGGCCGGATCTTGGATGTTTCCATGTGACCTTATGCATCTCTTTTGTTTTAAAAAAGGAGTTTGTAATACATAGGTCATTTCTAGTGCAATGCTCCAGCAGCCTTTGTCCATTATCATTCATGCGACCGATGTTGTATTTTCCAAGGCACACTGGCCATGAACTCGAGTCCTTGCCCACACGAGCATTGAAATCACCGAGCATATAAATGTAGTCGGATTTTGGAACTGCCTTGATCGCAGAGTCTAGCTGCTCATAGAACGTATCCTTCACATCATCAGAGGAAGTGAGTGTCGGTGCATATGCAGTGAGAATGGTGGCAAATCCACAAGAGGTTGCCAAGCGCAGTGATAATAATCTTTCATTACCTCCAGCTGGGATATCAATCATTCCCAGTAGCGAATTCTTCACTGCAAAGCCCACACCGTGTTGCCTTTTTTCTGCCTGCCCTCTTCCCTTCCAAAAAAAGGTGTAATTGTTTTCCCTGAGTGACCCTTCCTCAGCGAGGCGAGTCTCCTGCAGGCCAGCAATATCGATGTTAAGACGATTGAGTTCAGCATCAATCACAGCCGTTTTTCTCACATCGTCAATATTTGTCAAGTCAGTTGAAAATCCTGGACACATGGTTCTCACGTTCCAGGTTGCAAGCCGTAGCTTGAGGTTTCTATTATTCTTTTTATTAGTACCTGGTGCATTGGTTTTACAGCCTGCGATGCAGATTTTGTCCTAGCCCCAAGCACCCATTGAAGCAGGCAGGCTGTGGCGGATCAGCACCCAATTGGCCGGGGGCTGCCCAGCTTGAGGCGGGCGGTAGCTGATCAGTGACACCTGTAGGTGTCTCCCACCGTCAGAGGCAACGCGTGGCGCCCCATGTCTACGCCAACTGACAAGGACTTATAACCCGTAACAGTTGCCTCTCGCTTTGATTCCGAGACCGGTTAAGACCAGGGATGGAGTTATTGCCTCTCCATAGCACAAAGCCTGGGCTAAAATAAAGAAACCATGTGTTGCCCATGCAGCATGATCCCTCTCTCGGCCTGCCTAGTTCACTCCAGAGGAAAGTTAACACCTATACATCTGGAACAAGACAAGCTGCAGAAGCTGCCGGATCAGCAAAGCAATGCTCTAACTGTCCGCCTGTCGGAGCTTCGATCCTAGACCAGCTGCCAACCAAGGCTTAGGGCCTGGTCTGCCCTGCCATGACTTATTTTGTCTTTGGGTTGCATTTCGTCGCACCAGGATAAGGCTAGTACCCTCCCAATTGCGCTCTTCCGCCCGAAGCCGTTGGCACAATGTGGGGTGTCGGGTTTGGTAGGCGCCGCCCAACATTCGGCGCTGACAGAAAGCAGGTAGTACCGTCTACTGTCATACGGTAGCTCAGTCATATCTGACTAAGACCTGACTACATGAGCACTTATCTCTGCCCTTGTCACCAGCATGAGATTACAACAGTGTGCATATCTCTGGCCTTGTCCCAGCATGAGATTACAACAGTGTGCATATCTCTGGCCTTGTCCCAGCATGAGATTACAACAGTGTATATATATCTGGCTTTGTCACCAGTATGAGATTACACCAGTGTACATATCTCTGCCCTTGTCACCATCATGAGAACCAGTGTACATATCTCTGCCCTTGTCACCAGCATGGGATTACAACATTGTGCATATCTCTGGCCTTGTCCCAGCATGAAATTAGCAACAGTGTACATATCTCTGGCCTTGTCACCAGCATGAGATTACAACAGTGTACATATCTCTGGCCTTGTCACCAGCATGAGATTGCACCAGTTTACATATCTCTGGCCTTGTCCCAGCATGAGATTACAACAGTGTACATATCTCTGCCCTTGTCACCAGCATAAGATTACACCAGTGTACATATCTCTGCCCTTGTCACCAGCATGACAACCAGTGTACATATCTCTGCCCTTGTCATCAGCATGAGATTACACCAGTGTGCATATCTCTGGCCTTGTCACCAGCATAAGATTACACTAGTGTACATATCTCTGGCCTTGTCACCAGCATGGGATTACACCAGTGTACATATCTCTGGCCTTGTCACCAGCATGAGATTACACCAGTGTACATATCTCTGGCCTTGTCACCAGCATGAGATTACACCAATGTACATATATCTGGCCTTGTCACCAGCATGAGATTACACCAGTGTACATATCTCTGGCCTTGTCACCAGCATGAGATTACACCAGTATATATATATATTATCTGGCCTTGCCCTATATGCCAGCTGGTAGAGTGTGAAACAGCTGCTTTCGTCTGCTATTGTCGCCTCGCTGCATGACTAAAGCACAACCAACTATCTCATAGACCGGATATGATGTATGCAGTACCCAAATAAAGGATGTTGTTAGCTGTTGATTGGGCCATGAACATTGTCAATGTCTGATACAGAATAATCATGAACATTGTCAATGTTTCATATATAATGAGTCATGAACATTGGCAATGTCTGATATAAAATTAGTCATGAACATTGATAATGTTTGATACATAATTTGTCATAGAACATTGACAATGTTTGATATAGAATGAGTCATAAACATTGACAATGTTTGATACAGAATTTGTCATATAACATTGACAATGTATGATATAGAATGGACCATGAGCATTGATAGTGTTTGATATACAATGAGTCATGAACATTGACAATATTTGCTTATTATCCCCTGCCAAAAATGATGCGCTGTTTAGTATAGGTTTTATGAATGACATTGCAGGCCGGCATTATTCCAAGGATGAATTGCTACAGCTCAGTAGGTCCATTCTGTCTCTCCAGCCTCCACCCGAGTGGCCTGTGATTGCAGACTGCTGCATCCCTGGTAACATGGTATGTCTGGGTTTCTGTAACAAAACCTTGTTAAATATAGAGAAGATAAAACGGGTCTGGGGTCTATGAGGGTGTGGAATTAGATCGGGCAGTTATAATGGTCTGTGATCTCCAGATTGCAATCCGTTCTACTGCATCAGGGCCCATGATACCATATCATACTATAGGAGGGCCCATGATACCATATCATACTATAGGAGGGCCCATGATACCATATCATACTATAGGAGGGCCCATGATACCATATCATACTATAGGAGGGCCCATGATACCATATCATACTATAGGAGGGCCCATGATACCATATCATACTATAGGAGGGCCCATGATACCATATCATACTATAGGAGGGCCCATGATCCCCAGATGGTACATCATCCTACTACAAGAGGGGCACATGATCCCCAGATGGTACATCATCCTACTATAGGAAAGGCCCATGATCCCCAGGTGGTACATCATCATACTACAGGAGGAGCCCATGATCCCCAGGTGGTACATAATCCTACTACAAGAGGGGCACATGATCCCCAGATGGTACATCATCCTACTACAAGAGGGGCACATGATCCCCAGATGGTACATCATCCTACTATAGGAAAGGCCCATGATCCCCAGGTGGTACATCATCATACTACAGGAGGAGCCCATGATCCCCAGGTGGTACATAATCCTACTACAAGAGGGGCACATGATCCCCAGATGGTACATAATCCTACTACAAGAGGGGCACATGATCCCCAGATGGTACATCATCCTACTACAGGAGGAGCCCATCATCCCAAGGTGGTACATCATCCTACTACAGGAGGAGCCCATCATCCCCAGGTGGTACATCATCCTACTACAAAGAGGAGCCCATAATCCCCAGGTGGTACATCATCATACTACAGGAGGTGCCCATGATCCCCAGGTGGTACATCATCATACTACAGGAGGGCACATCATCCCCAGGTGGTACATCATCCTACTACAAGAGGAGCCCATAATCCCCAGGTGGTACATCATCATACTACAGGAGGTGCCCATGATCCCCAGGTGGTACATCATCATACTACAGGAGGGCACATCATCCCCAGGTGGTACATCATCATACTACAGGAGGGCACATCATCCCCAGGTGGTACATCATCATACTACAGGAGGGTACATCATCCCCAGGTGGTACATCATCATACTACAGGAGGGCACATCATCCCCAGGTGGTACATCATCATACTACAGGATGAGCCCATGATCCCCAGGTGGTACATAATCCTACTACAGGAGGGCACATCATCCCCAGGTGGTACATCATCATACTACAGGAGGGCCCATGATCCCCAGGTGGTACATCATCATACTACAGGAGGGCACATCATCCCCAGGTGGTACATCATCATACTACAGGAGGGCACATCATCCCCAGGTGGTACAACATCATACTACAGGAGGGCACATCATCCCCAGGTGGTACATCATCATACTACAGGAGGGCGCATCATCCCCAGGTGGTACATCATCATACTACAGGAGGGCACATCGTCTTCAGGTGGTACATCATCATACTACAGGAGGGCACATCATCCCCAGGTGGTACATCATCATACTACAGTAGGGCACATCATCCCCAGGTGGTACATCATCCTACTATAGGAGGGCACATCATCCCCAGGTGGTACATCATCATACTACAGGAGGGCACATCATCCCCAGGTGGTACATCATCATACTACAGGAGGGCACATCATACCCAGGTGGTACATCATCATACTACAGGAGGGCACATCATCCCCAGGTGTTACATCATCCTACTATAGGAAAGGCCCATGTTACCACATCACACTACAGGAGGGCACATCATCCCCAGGTGGTACATCATCCTACTATAGGAAAGGCCCATGTTCCCACATCACACTACAGGAGGGGCCCATTATCCCCAGATGGTACATCATTCTACTACAGGAGGGGCGCATGATCCCCAGGTTGTACATTATCTTACTACAGGTTGGTCCATGATCCCACATACTACTTTAGTAGAGCCAGTGATCCCATATCCTACTTTAGGAGGGCCCATGGTCCCATATCCTAATTTAGTAGAGCCCATGATACCATATACTACTTTAGTAGAGCCCATGATATCATAACCTACTACAGGAGGGCCCATGATCCCATATCCTAATTTAGTAGAGCCCATGATACCATATCCTACTTTAGTAGACCCCATGATACCATATCCTACTTTAGTAGACCCCATGATACCATAACCTACTACAGGAGGGCCCATGATCCCATATCCTAATTTAGTAGAGCCCATGATACCATATCCTACTTTAGTAGAGCCCATGATACCATATCCTACTTTAGTAGAGCCCATGATACCATATCCTGCTATAAACATGCACTGTTTATGTTTACAACTTTCATTTGACAATGTTTTTTTTCCCCATGTGAATGAATCATGCGTAATATGCATTGTTTATGCTTACAAAATCCATTTGACAATGTGTTTTTATCCCTATGTAAATGTAACATGCACATTTGATGAATGAAAGATGAATGATTGAAAGGGCCGAATGTAAGACGGGCCTACGTGCCCAATGTGTTACCCTTTTAAAATAAACTTCGTTCGTTCGTTCGTTCGTTCATACGCCTACAGGAGGGCCTATGATCACCAGGTGGTTCATCATCCTACAAGAGGGCCCATGATTCCCAGTTGGTACATAATACTACTACAGGAGGGCCTATGATCCCCATGTGGTACATCATACTACTACAGGGGGGCCCATGATCCGACATTCTACTACAGGAGGAGCCCATGATCCCCAGGTGGTGCATCATCCTACTAGAGGTGGGCCCATGATTCGACATCCTACTACAGGAGGGCCCATGATCCCCAGTTACATCATCCTACTACAGGAGAGGACCATGATCCCACATCACACTACAGGAGGGGCCCAATATCCCCAGGTGGTACATCATCCTACTACAGGAGGGGCCCATGTTCCCAGGTTGTACATCATCGTACTCCAGTTGGGCCCATGATCTCACATCCTACTACAGGAGATCCCATGATCCCCAGGTGGTACATCATCCCACCACAGGAGGAACCAATGATCCCTATGTGGTACATCTTCATAATACACATCCCACATCCTATTATAGGAGGGCCCCCGATCCCATATCCTGCTAGAGGAGGTACATAATACTATATGAGGTGCCTATGATCCCAATGTGTAATATAATACTACAGGTGGGCCCATGATCCCAGTGTGGTACATTAATCTACCGGGAGGGCATGATCCCCAGGTGGTACATCTTCCTGATAAGGAGGACCCATGATCTCCAGGTGGTACATCATACTACTACATTAGGGCCCATGATCCCCAGGTGGTAAATAATACAACTACAGGAGGGCCTATGATCCCCGGGTGGTACATCATTCTACAGGCGGGACCCATGATCCCCATGTGGTACATCTTCCTATAAAACGGCCCATGATCTCCAGTTGGTACATGATACTACTCCAGGAGGGCATGTGATCGCCAGGTGGTACATCATCCTACTGGAGGGCACATGATACCCAGGTGACATAATCCTACTACTGGAGGAGTCTATGATCCCCAGTTTGTAAATCATACTACCACAGGAGGACCCTTGATTCCTAGATGGAACACCATTCTACTACACGAAGTGTCAATGATCCCCAGGCGGTACATCATCCTACTACAGGAGGAGTCCATGATCCAATGATGGTACATTATACTACTACATGAAGGATCCATGATCCCCATGTGGTACATCATTCTACAGAAGGTACCAGGTGGTACACCATCCTACAATAGTGACCCATGATAACAAGGTGGCACATCATTCTACAGGAGGGACCCACGATCCCCAGGGTGTACGTCATCCTACTACAGGAGGAATCCATGATCCAATGATGGTACATTATACTACTACACGAAGGATCCATGATCCCCATGTGGTACATCATTCTACAGAAAGTACCAATGATCCCCAGGTGGTACATCATCCTACAATAGTGACCCATGATAACAAGGTGGCACATCATTCTACAGGAGGGACCCACGATCCCCAGGGGGTACATCATCCTATAGGAGAGACCCATGATACCCAGGTGGTACATCAGTATACTACATCAGGGCCCATGATCCCCCGGTGGTACTTCATCCTATAGGAAGGTCCTATGATCCCCAGGTGGTACATCATCCTATGGGAGAGACCCATGATACCCAGGTGGTACATCAGTATACTACAGGAGGGACCCACGATCCCCAGGTGGTACACCATCCTACTAAAGGAGGAGCCCATGAACCCCTGCTGGTACAGCATTATACAACAGATGGGCCCATGATACCACATCCTACTACAGGAGGGCCCATGATTCCATATACTACAATAGGAGGGTGTATGATCCCCATGTGTTACACCATCCTACTAGAGGGGGACCCATGATCCGACATCCTATTACAGGAGGAGCCCATGATCCCCAGGTGGTGCATCATCCTACTACAGAAGGGTACCATGATCCCACATCACACTACAGGAGGGGCCCATTATCTCCAGGTGGAATATCATTCTACAGGAGGGACCCACAATCCCCAGGTGGTACATCATCCTATAGGAGGGACCCATGTTACCCAGGTGGTACATCATCCTACCAAAGGAGGGCCCATAATCCCTAGCTGGTGCGTCATGAGGGGCACATGATCCACAAGTGGTACATCATCCTACTACAGGAGGCGCCCACGATCACAGGTGGTACATCTTCTACTACAGGAGGGCCCATGACCTCCAGGTGGTACATCATACTACTACAGGAGGGCCCATGATCCCTAGGTGGTACATCATACTACTACAGGAGGGCCCATGATCAACAGGTGGTACATCATCCTACAGGAGGGACCCAAAATCTCCAGGTGGTATATCAACATACTAAAGGAGTGCCTATAATCACCAGGTGGTACATCAGCCTACTACAGGAGGACCCATTATCTCCAGGTGGTACACAATCCTACTACTAGAGTAGTCCTTGATCCCCAAGTGGAATATCATACAACTACAGGTGGACCCACGATCCACAGGTGGTAATCATCCTACTACAGGACGGACCCATGATCCCCTTGTGGTACATCATTCTGTACATCATCCTACTACAGGAAGAGCCCATGATCCCCAGGTCGTACATCATACTACTACAACTAGGACCCATGATCCCCATTTGGTACATAATTCTAAAGGAGGGACCCATGATCCCCAGGTAGTACATCATTCTACATGAGGGACCCGTGAATCCAGGTAGTACATCATTCTACAGGAGGGACCCGTGAACCCAGGTGGTACATCATTCTACATGAGTGACCCGTGAATCCAGGTGGTACATCATTCTATAGGAGGGACACATGATCCCCTGGAGGTCCATAATACTACTATATTAGGACTCATAATCCCCAGGTGGTACAACATCATACTACAGGAAGAGCCGATGATCCCCAGGTCGTATATCATACTATTACAGTAAGGACCCATGATCCTCATTTGGTAAATCATTCTACAGGAGGGATTCATGATCCCCAGCTGGTACATCATTCTACATGAGGGGCCCATGATCCGCGGGTTGTACATCAGCCTACTACTTGAGGGCCCATGATCCCCAAGTGGTACATCAGCCTACTACATGAAGGCCCATGATCCCCAAGTGGCACATCAGCCTACTACATAAGGGCCCATGATCCCCAAGTGGTACATCAGCCTACTACATGAGGGCCCATGATCCCCAAGTGGTACATCAGCCTACTACATGAGGGCCCATGATCCCCAAGTGGTACATCAGCCTACTACATGAGGGCCCATGATCCCCAAGTGGTACATCAGCCTACTACATGAGGGCCCATGATCCCCAGGGGGTATATCAGCCTACTACATGAGGGCCCATGATCCCCAGGGGGTACATCAGCCTACTACATGAGGGCCCATGATCCCCAAGTGGTACATCAGCCTACTACATGAGGGCCCATGATCCCCAGGGGGTACATCAGCCTACTACATTAGGGCCCATGATCCCCAGGTGGTACATCAGCCTACTACATGAGGGCCCATGATCCCCAGGGGGTACATCAGCCTACTACATTAGGGCCCATGATCCCCAATACAACTACAGGAGGGCCTATGATCCCCGGGTGGTACATCATTCTACAGGCGGGACCCATGATCCCCATGTGGTACATCTTCCTATAAAACGGCCCATGATCTCCAGTTGGTACATGATACTACTCCAGGAGGGCATGTGATCGCCAGGTGGTACATCATCCTACTGGAGGGCACATGATACCCAGGTGACATAATCCTACTACTGGAGGAGTCTATGATCCCCAGTTTGTAAATCATACTACCGCAGGAGAACCCTTGATTCCTAGATGGAACACCATTCTACTACACGAAGTGTCCATGATCCCCAGGCGGTACATCATCCTACTACAGGAGGAGTCCATGATCCAATGATGGTACATTATACTACTACATGAAGGATCCATGATCCCCATGTGGTACATCATTCTACAGAAGGTACCAGGTGGTACATCATCCTACAATAGTGACCCATGATAACAAGGTGGCACATCATTCTACAGGAGGGACCCACGATCCCCAGGGTGTACATCATCCTACTACAGGAGGAGTCCATGATCCAATGATGGTACATTATACTACTACACGAAGGATCCATTATCTCCATGTGGTACATCATTCTACAGAAGGTACCAATGATCCCCAGGTGGTACATCATCCTACAATAGTGACCCATGATAACAAGGTGGCACATCATTCTACAGGAGGGACCCACGATCCCCAGGGGGTACATCATCCTATAGGAGAGACCCATGATACCCAGGTGGTACATCAGTATACTACATCAGGGCCCATGATCCCCCGGTGGTACTTCATCCTATAGGAAGGTCCTAGGATCCCCAGGTGGTACATCATCCTATGGGAGAGACCCATGATACCCAGGTGGTACATCAGTATACTACAGGAGGGACCCACGATCCCCAGGTGGTACACCATCCTACTAAAGGAGGAGCCCATGAACCCCTGCTAATACATCATTATACAACAGATGGGTCCATGATACCACATCCTACTACAGGAGGGCCCATGATTCCATATACTACAATAGGAGGGTGTATGATCCCCATGTGTTACACCATCCTACTAGAGGTGGGCCCATGATACCACACTCGACTACAGGAGGGCCCATGATCCCATATACTACGATAGGAGGGCATATGATCCCCATGTGTTACACCATCCTACTAGAGGGGGGCCCATGATCCGACATCCTACTACAGGAGGAGCCCATGATCCCCAGGTGGTGCATCATCCTACTACAGAAGGGTACCATGATCCCACATCACACTACATGAGGGGCCCATTATCTCCAGGTGGAACATCATTCTACAGGAGGGACCCACAATCCCCAGGTGGTACATCATCATATAAGAGGGACCCATGTTACCCAGGTGGTACATAATCCTACCAAAGGAGGGCCCATAATCCCTAGCTGGTGCGTCATGAGGGGCACATGATCCACAAGTGGTACATCATCCTACTACAGGAGGCGCCCACGATCACAGGTGGTACATCTTCTACTACAGGAGGGCCCATGACCTCCAGGTGGTACATCATACTACTACAGGAGGGCCCATGATCCCCAGGTGGTACATCATACTACTACAGGAGGGCCCATGATCCCCAGGTGGTACATCATCCTACAGGAGGGACCCAAAATCTCCAGGTGGTATATCAACATACTAAAGGAGTGCCTATAATCACCAGGTGGTACATCAGCCTACTACAGGAGGACCCATTATCTCCAGGTGGTACACAATCCTACTACTGGAGTAGTCCTTGATCCCCAAGTGGAATATCATACTACTACAGGTGGACCCACGATCCACAGGTGGTAATCATCCTACTACAGGACGGACCCATGATCTCCTTGTGGTACATCATTCTGTACATCATCCTACTACAGGAAGAGCCCATGATCCCCAGGTCGTACATCATACTACTACAACTAGGACCCATGATCCCCATTTGGTACATAATTCTAAAGGAGGGACCCATGATCCACAGGTAGTACATCATTCTACATGAGGGACCCGTGAATCCAGGTAGTACATCATTCTACAGGAGGGACCCGTGAACCCAGGTGGTACATCATTCTACATGAGTGACCCGTGAATCCAGGTGGTACATCATTCTATAGGAGGGACACATGATCCCCAGGAGGTCCATAATACTACTATATTAGGACTCATAATCCCCAGGTGGTACAACATCATACTACAGGAAGAGCCGATGATCCCCAGGTCGTACATCATACTATTACAGTAAGGACCCATGATCCCCATTTGGTACATCATTCTACAGGAGGGATTCATGATCCCTAGCTGGTACATCATTCTACATGAGGGGCCCATGATCCCCGGGTTGTACATCAGCCTACTACATGAAGGCCCATGATCCCCAAGTGGTACATCAGCCTACTACATGAGTGCCCATGATCCCCAAGTGGTACATCAGCCTCTTACATAAGGGCCCATGATCCCCAAGTGGTACATCAGCCTACTACATGAGGGCCCATGATCCCCAAGTGGTACATCAGCCTACTACATGAGGGCCCATGATCCCCAAGTGGTACATCAGCCTACTACATGAGGGCCCATGATCCCCAAGTGGTACATCAGCCTACTACATGAGGGCCCATGATCCCCAAGTGGTACATCAGCCTACTACATGAGGGCCCATGATCCCCAGGGGGTACATCAGCCTACTACATGAGGGCCCATGATCCCCAAGTGGTACATCAGCCTACTACATGAGGGCCCATGATCCCCAGGGGGTACATCAGCCTACTACATGAGGGCCCATGATCCCCAAGTGGTACATCAGCCTACTACATGAGGGCCCATGATCCCCAAGTGGTACATCAGCCTACTACATGAGGGCCCATGATCCCCAGGGGGTACATCAGCCTACTACATGAGGGCCCATGATCCCCAAGTGGTACATCAGCCTACTACATGAGGGCCCATGATCCCCAGGGGGTATATCAGCCTACTACATGAGGGCCCATGATCCCCAGGGGGTACATCAGCCTACTACATGAGGGCCCATGATCCCCAAGTGGTACATCAGCCTACTACATGAGGGCCCATGATCCCCAGGGGGTACATCAGCCTACTACATTAAGGCCCATGATCCCCAGGTGGTACATCAGCCTACTACATGAGGGCCCATGATCCCCAGGGGGTACATCAGCCTACTACATTAGGGCCCATGATCCCCAATACAACTACAGGAGGGCCTATGATCCCCGGGTGGTACATCATTCTACAGGCGGGACCCATGATCCCCATGTGGTACATCTTCCTATAAAACGGCCCATGATCTCCAGTTGGTACATGATACTACTCCAGGAGGGCATGTGATCGCCAGGTGGTACATCATCCTACTGGAGGGCACATGATACCCAGGTGACATAATCCTACTACTGGAGGAGTCTATGATCCCCAGTTTGTAAATCATACTACCGCAGGAGAACCCTTGATTCCCTAGATGGAACACCATTCTACTACACGAAGTGTCCATGATCCCCAGGCGGTACATCATCCTACTACAGGAGGAGTCCATGATCCAATGATGGTACATTATACTACTACATGAAGGATCCATGATCCCCATGTGGTACATCATTCTACAGAAGGTACCAGGTGGTACATCATCCTACAATAGTGACCCATGATAACAAGGTGGCACATCATTCTACAGGAGGGACCCACGATCCCCAGGGTGTACATCATCCTACTACAGGAGGAGTCCATGATCCAATGATGGTACATTATACTACTACACGAAGGATCCATTATCCCCATGTGGTACATCATTCTACAGAAGGTACCAATGATCCCCAGGGGTTACATCAGCCTACTACATGAGGGCCCATGATCCCCAAGTGGTACATCAGCCTACTACATGAGGGCCCATGATCCCCAAGTGGTACATCAGCCTACTACTGTAGGAGCCAATGATCCCCATGTGGTACATCATTCATCTGCATTTAACCCAACTACATGTTGTCCTATGATTACCTTTTGGTACATAATCCTAATACAGGGAGGGCCCGTGATTCCCAGGTGGTATGTGATCCTACTACAGGAGGGTCAATGATCACCAGGCTTAAAAACAAAAATGGTATACTTTTTTGACAGATAGTTATCTCCATGATCATGGGACTAGGATACTGACTGTTTAATGTGTGGTGGATGACCTTATCAGGTCTGGTGTGAAATTGTGCACATGTGTTGAATGCTGGAGTCATTATTCATGCGATTTTATTTTGTGGAAATACTATTCTGATGGTTCTCAGTTATCACCTCGAGTTTGTTATCAGGCACAGCTAAAGTTAAACCCAAAAACATGGCGGGAACATCACGAACAGGTGAGACGATGAAAGTATTCTACCACAGGGTGGAAACGGGAAGCCTGAATTGGGGTCTAGCTCTGTCATATCCTAATATTATAATATTAAAAAACAATTTTCTTTTAAATTAAGCTACATTTGCCAATAGTATTCTGTGCTATTTCTACCTAATCTGGTGGATTCCCCAGATTTAACAGACTGAAGCATAGTGTTCATCAATGTACTAATGGCTAATTCTGTGTATTTCATATTCGCAGGTGAGGAAGTACTTTGACCCTTCAGAGTTTCACTATCACGATGGGTCCCTAGTTGCAAACAAAGGTCCCTGGTTGTAAACATATGGCCGAATTGATCCTCAAGGGTGTTGTTGTTTCTCATTAATTCAGCCTGATTTCCGAACTGTAGCCGCGAATTACACATAGAGTTGGAACTTTATTGTGTGATATCTGTAAGGACTGTTGCCATGAAGTATACTGATTGTTTCAACTTTAGAGTGTGATATCTGTGAGGATCTGTTACTGTGAAATATACCGATTCTTTCAACATTAGAATGTGATATCTGTGAGAATATGTGATCGTGAAATATACCGATTCTTGCAACTGTTGTATGTGATATATGTAAGGATCTGCTACCGTGAAGTATACTGATTCTTGCAACTTTAGAATGTGATATATGTAGGGTCCTGCTGCTTTTAAGTATACCTATATACAGACTAATGATACCTCTAGACTCCAGCATAGAAGAGGACAAATCAAACACGACTGTGAACCCTGCACACACCAGATAGAAGAAGAAAGGTGAACAAATAAGAAAACAGTGTACTCATGTAATGATTTAGTGTTGTAGGTTCGAGTCAAGGCTACTGCTGTGATGTTTGTACATATCTGTTGCATGTACTATCAGCATCCTATAGTCACGTTTATATTAACGCATTCAACGAATATGTACACCCGGTACAATGCATGTTTGTATTGACATGGCAACGATTATGATTATATGTGTTTCATGTATTTATATTACATGAATTGATCTACACCAGTGGTTCCCAAGCTTTTCAAGCAGAGGGCCATATCTACTATTTTCGGTAGTTAAGCGGGCCACAATGTTATAAAATTATAAAAGTCCTGCAATATCATTCACACCTTTCTTAACTTTGGTCAACAAAATTCTAAAACTGTAAAGGCAGTCAGTGTCAGTTATACACTGCGGTCACTTTTTGGTTTACAATCAAGTTTCATTTAACAATAAATTTTTAATCAGTTTCGAAAATCGTTATTAATGTAATTAATTTACAATTGTAACTGTTATTCATAACCAGTTACTTAAGTTCAGATGCCAGTTTATTAATTTCTGGGCACAAATCTGTCGTGCCCAAAGTCATAAGCGCAGCAAGAATACTGTCGGTGAGTCTGGAACGTTGCTTGTTTTTTTTTTTTTTTATAACAGTCATTGGAGAAAATGACTGCTCGCATCTGTAAGTCGAACCAAAACGACAAATGTATCTCTGCGGAGATGAACGCAAGTGTTCAAATTGTTCGACAGGCAATAATCGCCAGAATTAAATCATACGGTCAGCTGAAGGTGAAGAAGGCAGCTCCAGAAATTTACATCTCAGTGCAGAATTGCATTTCAAATCAATTACTTTGTGCTGAAGGTTTTGTTGTAATTGACAGAGCTTGGCATCAGGAAATACGAACGGATTTATGAAGAGGACAACATTATGCTCCTCTATTGTGAACTCTTGAAATCTCGACTGAAAGATATCCAGAAGACTTTAAACTTTTACTTTGCACTGTAACAAGTCATAATTCTTTTCCACCACAAGTTGGAAACACCTCTAAAGTCCCTTCAGTCAGATGTCCCATAAACGGTTCATAGTTTCATTTCAAATGAAGAAATGCCATCACACAAATTTGTGAATAATTTATTTGCCCCCCCCCCCCCTTTCATCCCGGATCCTCGCTTTTAAAGAGTTTAAATGAGACGCGATGGCCACCAAAAATGCCAGGTCATTAAGCCAGTCATCGTTTAGCAGACATTCCCGTTCTGTAGGCAATGCATTTTTTTTTCCAGACAGAAACGGATAGACACTATTTTTCAATGCCCAGAAACGTGACACTTTCCCTTTAGATAGCCATCTGACACCACAGTGTAACAGTAGCTCTCCGTATTCCTCGTTCAGGTCTGATAGAAACTGTCTGAACTAACGCCTGTTCAGCGCGTTACTTCGAATTTTGTTCACACATCTCAGAACAATATCCATGACATGTTTCAGAGTTATATACATTCTACACAGAGCTTCTTGGTGAATGATGCAATGATATTTTATTATAGTGCTGCCAAGAAACTGTTCCAACAATTTAAATATTGAGCACAACCCACTACTGGCAACGCTGATCGTATTCTGGTATGAACCTAAGTTCCAACAATGCTAGGCGTCCATAATTTTTACCTGTCAAATCCGGAGCACCGTCGGTGCATACACTGTCCAATTTGATCCATTCTATGTTGTTTTTCTCTAAAAACAACTTCAGAGTTTCAAACAGATCAGTCCCTTTGGTAGTTGCATGCATTGAGTCAAGTCATAGAAGTTCTTAAATGACTTCAAAATTAACGTTTATTGCCCGAACAAAAGCTGCGACCTGAGCTGTGTCAGACATGACAGTGGATTCATCCACTGGCAATGAAAGAAAAAAATTACAGTTTTTCATATGTGCTGCTACTTGACGATAATCTTCGTTGGCTAATTCTTCAACTCGCCTGGCCATAGTATTATTAGACAAAGGAATCTGATCGAAATTTTTTTTCACACTTTTCATCGCCAAGCATACTAGCAGCAATTTTAAGGGAACGTTTGATTACTTCTTCTGCATCGGTGAACGGCTTCTTTTTGTGAGCCAACAGAAGAGCGACTTCGTACGATCCAATAACAGCACTCTTGCTCTGTTCGTTAGCCTTAGTGATAAATGACTGCTGCCCGGTCAGAGAACTGTTAAGTCTTTTCTTAACTCCGAATTGATCGGAGCTTGAGAATTCATGTCTGAATGTGTAGTCCAGATTATATATATATATATATATATATATATATATATATATATATATATATATATATATATATATATATATATATATATATATATGAATTACAGACGGGTAGGAGATCTCAAGATCGGCCTCTACTACGATACAAAGATGTGTGTAAGCGGGACATGATCGATACAGGCATTGATAATCGCACATTGGGAGCACGTCGCCGCTGAACGTGTTGCATGGAGGGCAACTATCAGAAACGGAATAAAGACAAAGGAGAAAATGATTGCAGATAAAGCACACACAGAGCGTGAGAGACGTAAGATGGTGCAAAATGGTGGAAATGACCATGATTTCACATGCACCTACTGTGGGCAAACATTTGCAGCAAGAATTGGCCTTACCAGCCACACTCGCCACCGCCATGGATCGTAGTTATTAAGCCTTTTTAAAGCACAATGTACCAAACTATCGTCTGTCAAGACGGAAAGGTGCCAATGAATGAATATATATATATATATATATATATATATATATATATATATATATATATATATATATATATATATATATATATATATATATATATTGGTAACGAAAACACAAAATCCGCAGATTAAGCAAACTGGTTTACCACTACGGCTAGGCATAAACATACATTTCTCCATCCAATCTTCGTTGAATTCACGACAAGCAACAACTTCACATTTTCGCTTTCTGCCATTGTTTGATGTTAAATTTTCCACACTCATGTTTTATAGGCTTTAAAGGTAAATTTTTATTGAAAAATCTAATTTCAACACAATACTGTCGACTCTGCTAAACAGGTGTAACTGACGACAACATGGCGCATTGCGCACTCTGACTGGCCGACAAGGCTGGGATATGGGAACTTCATAACGTTTCGTTGTGAACTGAACAGGCGCATTCGATAATATTTAAGCATAACAACAACGAGCAGTGTGAATTATCGCACGCTGACGGGGCGCTCCGAGTGCATTTTTTTTTCTAATTATTAAAATATTTTATATTAAACAACGAGGCTTCGCGTGCCACTTTCTTACAGCTGGCGGGCCACAAGTGGCCCGCGGGCCGTGGTTTAGGAACCTCTGATCTAGACCAACAAGCAGCGGTTAGAACAGATGGCGAGACATCAGACTGGTTTGACATCAAGCAAGGAGTCCGTCAGGGCTGTGTGCTGTCACCCTATTTGTTTAACCCTTACACCGAAAATATAATGAGAAATGTCAGAGATGATATAACCAGGGAGAAATTTGATGCCATAAATATCGGTGGTCATGAAATACCAGAGATTCGATATGCTGATGATGCAGTATTACTATCCACATCACAGACTGGTATAGAAAACTTAATAACCTCAACCCAAAGAAATAGTGAAAATCACAACTTATATCTTACATAGCAAAAACAAAGATAATGCATACAGTTAAACTACTATGGAGAAAGAAATGTATGTTAATGAGGAAAGATTGGAGATGGTGGAACATTTCGAATATCTTGGGTCATTGATTACCAACAATGGGGACACAATGAAAGAAATTCAACGACGATTATCAATTGCTCTTCAAAGACTAAAACAAATTAATAAATTATGGAGTGGGACAGATAGAACTACAAAAAAATAGATTTTTAAGAGCATGCATCTTTCCCATTGCAACATACGCCTGTGAGACCTGGACACTTACAAAACAAGCTGAATAGCTCATAAATGCTTTTGAATATAAACGTTACAGGCGGGTTCTAAGAGTATCTTGGGTAAAGAAAAGAACAAATGCATTCATACTTCTAGAGCTGAATTGGAAACAAATAGGTATATTAAACTCCTGCGAGAAGAAACGTACTAAACATCAACACGTTGCACATACCTTACAAGGAGATCCATCTTATCGCGAAATACAGGTGAAAATCCGAAATCAGAAGCACTCAATAAATATATAAAATGAATAATAAAATAAAATAAAATACACACAAACGCGTACAATACGACACACAGGACGGCCGACGTTTCGATTATCAGAATCTTTGTCAAGGACAGGACACCACAGATAGCTAACACAACGAAATACAGCAAACAAAGAAAAAAACACAACTATCCCTATGCCATGTGGGGCAGAAGAGGTGGCTTGGCCAGCTGCGAAGCCGCTCGTTGGTTGCAGAGTTAAAAGTGGGTTGCCAGATGTCACGAAGTGATATCGACGACTCATCTAAGGGCATGAGGACTAATACATTCCTGTCCATTCAAACATTATACATCTCTCCTTATACTTGAAATATAAAACGACAACCAAGAAACTGCCACTGCAAAAAACCTTTACAAGACATGATTTTATAGCTTGCAGACTTTAATCTGACGACTCCTGTCACATGTCGACAAACCCAATCGCTCCACAAGAACCACTTGAAATCACACACACTGAATTAACACAAAGAGCGGCATAACTGACTGTTAGCCATGCTCAAAAGACATGCTGCGTCCGAACAGGACGGCAGCCCAAGTCTAACTGATCTCTCAGTGACGTTTTCTGTGACGCTTTCACACTTGCACCAAAACGTCCTGCACACTTATCATTCTTTTGAACTAATGCCGTGCAAAGTGTGTCTTATAATCCATATCCTGATCCAGGTATATGGCACTCACCCCCTCTACCCTTCAAAATGTTGCAAACATTTTGCTAGTTTATTCTGCTTGTTCTACCCTGAAAGGAACGAGAAGTGGTGTCATCTGTCTGTCCCACTTAATTTAAACTCATTAACTGCCTAATAATCTATTCACATAATAATTATTATTAACAATCTAATAATACCACAGTCAAATAGCAATATAATTCATAACAACACAATAGTTCTCTCTGTGTAAACACCGATCAATAGACGAATCGTATCAGCAGGATAACTCTTTTCCTTCAATGAACTGTTGTAATATGGTTCCATTGCCCAATGCTCACACATGTATGTAGAGAAGCTAAGTCATAATGCTTTCATCTGTCTATTGGTTGTGCTGACTTTATATAATTATATGACTCGGTATCCATAAAATCATCCTCAACTCTCTAACGGTCATATCTCGGTATCATATAGACTGCCTTCGCGTATCAGCCTAAAGAGAGTTTCCCCAAACCTCTTAGTCTAATGACGTTGGTTAGTCTACAGTACACCTCCATATTCGTCTAAAGATGTAACGCAGATCTTGGTACAATTCTAGTGTACTGTTATATCTGCGTAGGGGAGTTACTTCTATCCCAGCACACCGCACCGTACCCTCACATTCTGTGTGGTTCTCTCTGTACCTTTATTATCTATTGTTGCCATTACCCTTGATAAAACCAATGGTAAACATGTGCGTATGATCAAGCAGTAATCGCAAAATCAAAACTAAATTACAAGACCACATAAATAGTATAAATAAATATGTATACTAAAATTTAGCATAATTAAAACAGGTTAAATGACTATAACCCACGAAGAAACAATTAACACCATTCACCTAATTTACTATCCTTAAACTAAGGAACACTCTTAATCACGTGCTGGATTCACGTGAGAACAACATGAAATTCTTTTATTTATGACAATGAATGACGTAAATTAAATTATTTAGCTTTCCTCAGGTGCATTAGACGAATGGTAGTTCTTTAAATGTCATTAATATTTTAGTATCTAGATTTCATTCTGATCACACAGTTCTTCGACCATATCCCTGTATGTTTTCCCTAAATTTAACAACGTCGTGTGTTCATAATTAGTCATTGTTAAATGAATTGTTATCCATGGTTAACACAGAAGTTTGGTATGTCGTCCTCTAGTATTCGATATTCCAATACCGACAAGTGATGTAATGACTGGGTAATTGGGCATCCATATAAAGGAGGTCTCAAACGTTGTATCATCGATTCGGGCGACTGTTCGAAAAGTTATCGCCTATCCTGAACACGTTGAACGGAATTTCTTCTGGTCTCGACATATTTGAGTACGGTTGAGATAATAGACGTGGCTGAATAAGCATCTGCGGGTTTGGTGATTCTATTTCCTTGAGCAATTCCTCAAAAGCAGTAAGATGCGATAAAATACCTTTAAAGTTGAAACATGCATGAACATCTCCCAGATTTGAAGCCAAAGAAGTTCGTGCTGTGTTGGTTGTATTATGACTTCAGCACGTTTCGTGTACAATTCACAATGCCCCAAATGAAGTATATATTTTCAGATGTGACTATGATTTTCCTTAATGACGTTAAGTGTATGTTTCCATAAGTTCTGTTTCTCAAGGTTGATGTAAAAATTGTTCATCACTGTTATGAAACTCGAATTTCGTTGCAGTCAAATTTTTTTTTACACGAGATTTCTCAAATTCAAGACTAATATATGCATGTTCTAAGAATATTGGTTCATAATTTTGAAATAAGATTCACTTGATTTCATTCAAATGTTCAATTCTCAATGTTCACGTACCAGTTTGGATTTCATACAACCCATCGTTTCCAGGAATTCAATTTTGATTACTGAAACTTCCAACGTTCAGTGTATTTCGACTGTTTATAAATTGTAAATGTATAGTCTTGTGTCGTTGTAATTCAAGAAATTTCTTGCGAACGTTCTTGTAAAACCGCGTATATAGTTCCTCTGTTAAATGACTGTTTATCTTCTTTCTTGACGTATACAGGGTCAAGTATTTGAGGTAAAAATGTGAACTGGAGCATACGGAATCTGTCTTGTGAACAAACAGTTCAATGCCGTTATTAGCATGCATCTTTTTACAAGTTACGATCAGGTGATCGGTAGTTGCCTCTTTTCAGAGTGCCTGTTAAGACCAGGTCAGCATCCGAAGTAAATGAGGACAATCAATAAGGATACAAATGATGAACTAGTAATACGGCTGATCACAGTCGAGACTTTCGCATACTGTCGAATACATTTAAACTCAATTTGAAATGAGTAACAGCATAGTCCATGTACGCTCTCCTTCCTCTTAACACAACTATGACTACCACAGTTTATATGTCGATTGAATTTTTGTTAATCAAATCTTCCTGTATCTGTGCAAACGAATAGTATCTGCATATGATCAAATACAAAAGGTATCGTGATCTGAGTTCAATTTTTCAAATCTTTGATAACTGTAATCAAAATATTGTATCTTCAGAACCAACAATAATTTCTGACGACATATTAGATAACGTTGCATGTTGAGAACTTGCGTAAATAATACTGTCAATTTGTTGTTTATTCAAGCAAATTTTTGTCAGTTGAGTTTTCATTATCGTATGAATGTTTGTACATCATTTCCTCCGTTACTGAATATGACATTTGTTAATTTTCCTTACTTGATCCATCAAACAAACTGCGATTAAATATTAGTTGAACAGTTTCTTGAATCAAAATCATAAGATACTTTCCGGATGTTTCGTGTACTGCTCAGAATTGGCTATTTGGTTAGAGACTACATCACCAAAATCAGTATTGATATAACCAGCATGCTAAGTAGTGACTGTTCTTCGTGCTGTTAATGTCCAGATGACAAAGTATAGGTTAATAATGCCATCGTGTGGTGTTGACTGTGTATAATAAAGTAATGTTCACGCGTCTAGTATGATTTGCAAATGGAGACTCACTGTGGACTATGTTCGATCTCAATACATGTCGAAGTTAGTTCTGATGAAATCATAAGTATAAGTACTTGTGATATGTCTATGAAAAATAGACATTTCGGAGAGCATTATATTGTGCATTAAATGTACTTACTGCAGATCTGCCACTGGATATTACTCAAATTAAAATGAAGAAAAGATCGTTTGTAGCTGTGACCATTTACTTTGACATTGTCAGACGTCTGAGCTACACTGCGGCTTCCGGTTTCCTGTTCAGCCGTGGTAGTGGATGGTATGCATACGAAATGAGATGCGTAGCGTGCAATCGGTAATGTAACATTGAGGCAAGTGGCGTATTTCTTTTGCGGTGCCTTAAAAGTTAGTCCAACGGATTCACTATATACCCGGAACTGAAGTCCCCATTTGTCACGAAGTGATATCGACGACTCATCTAAGGGCATGAGGACTAATACATTCCTGTCCATTCAAACATTATACATCTCTCCTTATACTTGAAATATAAAACGACAACCAAGAAACTGCCACTGCAACAAACCTTTACAAGACATGATTTTATAGCTTGCAGACTTTAATCTGACGACTCCTGTCACATGTCGACAAACCCAATCGCTCCACAAGAACCACTTGAAATCACACACACTGAATTAACACAAAGAGCGGCATAACTGACTGTTAGCCATGCTCAAAAGACATGCTGCGTCCGAACAGGACGGCAGCCCAAGTCTAACTGATCTCTCAGTGACGTTTTCTGTGACGCTTTCACACTTGCACCAAAACGTCCTGCACACTTATCATTCTTTTGAACTAATGCCGTGCAAAGTGTGTCTTATAATCCATATCCTGATCCAGGTATATGGCACCAGATAGGATTTACGTAGCCAAAAATATGCGAACAGTCTGCTATGAAAATATAATTGCGTGTGGACAGTTAGGTATATATATAGGGGGGGGGGGGGGCAGCATAGTAATAGATAGTGTAAACAATTGGGGAAGATGGCACAGTTATACCGTAGCGTCCACAACAGTATTGATACCTGCTGGATGGATCCATCCCAGATTGTTGATTAGCTGGCATTCAATTTTTAACCTGACGGAGCTATTGGAGTAGCAGGGTTTTAATGTGGTGACACATACATCGTCGACTCCATTATGGTTGGAGGTATCAATACTGTTGTGGGCGCTACGGTATAACTGTGCCATCTTCCCCAATTGTTTACACTATCTATTACTATGCTGCCCCCCCCCCCCTATATATATACCTAACTGTCCACACGCAATTATATTTTCATAGCAGACTGTTCGCATATTTTTGGCTTCTTAAATCCTATCTGGCAACCCACTTTTAACTCTGCAGCCAACGAGCGCCTTCGCAGCTGGCCAAGCCATCTTTTCTGCCCCACGTGGCATAGGGCTGTTGTGTTTTTTTCTTTGTTTGCTGTATTTCGTTGTGTTAGCTATCTGTGGTGTCCTGTCCTTGACAGAGATTCTGAGTATCGAAACGTCGGCCGTCCTGTGTGTCGTATTGTACGCGTTTGTGTGTATTTTATTTTATTGTATTTTATTATTCATTTTATATATTTATTGAGTGCTTCTGATTTCGGATTTTCACCTGTATTTCGCGATACGATGGATCTCCTTGTAAGGTATGTGCAACGTGTTGATGTTTAGTATGTTTCTTCTCGCAGGAGTTTAATATACCTATTTGTTTCCAATTCATATTGTTATATCCTGCTGCAGCCGCTGCTTTTTCTTTCTATTCCATATCATTTAATTCCCTGGCTGCTACCCCTTCTCATCGTCCGTGTTTCTGTTGTTCGTTTTTTTAGTTTATATATCCATTAGTTCATGTTTACTGACCTATAGCCGATCATGCCTGCTGACAGACGGACTATGTCATCTCTCCACCACACCGTCTCCGACATATTTGCCCTCATACCCCAGGACATGTCCCGTGCAACTATCAGCCTCACACGTACTATGTTTAACATCACTCGCTTTTCTTGCCATTTGAATTTCCTGAACAACTGTCTCCGGCTCAAAATTACACCCAAAGGCTTCCGGAGCAATATTCATCTCTCGTTAGGTAAAACTGGTTCCTGCTGAGACACGACTCTTCAATCGCCTGGCACAGGAGCAGTCTGTCAAGTACATTAAGCTGGCAGTGACTGTGCATCAACGACATATCTCCGAACTTAAGGACACCAAGCACAACCTGGACCGGACTCTGCATCTACTGACGTTCAACAACCAGCTTGCTTTCCATTTGATCACCTCCATCATTCAACAGTATAATAGAGAGCTATACACATGTCAATCCTCACGTAAGAAAGATAAAATCAGCCATCTACGTCCCCATGTCCCTTCTTCCACTTCCACACCCACCAGCCTCACCAAAGTGGTATGTATACCGCCTGACCTACCATTGTCTCCTGAAAAACATGCTGTTTTAGAGAAAGGTCTTAGTTTTGTCCCTCTACGCCCCCGTATGGACAGTAACGCTATTTTGGAAGACATCTCCAACTTCCACAGACGACTCTGCCTCAAGTACCACCACAGAGACAAGCCTGTCCACAGTCCCACCCCACAACCTCCAGAAATTTTTCCATCTTCAACCAAATCCCGTTCCACATGCACCCCACCTTCCAGAGTTTCCAACGCGCTTGACCTCTACATAGCTACCACACTCCATGAGATCAAGCAACTTTCTTTCCCTCGCTTGAAACGCTCCAACCTATCCCCTCCCGAATGGCGTGCCCTATCCCAACTACAGCGCAGACAGGCATAGTAATCAAACCGGCGGATAAAGGGGGTGCGGTGATTGTTTGGCGCAAAGAACTATATGTCGAGGAAGTCATGTCAAAACTCAATAAACCTGATAATTATTCACCCTACACCGAAGACCCCACTCTCTCCTATAACCGGAAGATTCAAAATACCATTAAACAGCTCATTAGTGAGGATGCCTTACCACTCAGTGCCACTTCACTTCACATCCATGACTCTGACTTGGGCAAACCCACCCTCTACATGCTGCCCAAAATACATAAACTCAAAAATCCTGGACGTCCGATAGTTTCCGCCAGCTCATGCCCGACTGAACTGATCTCAGCGTTTCTTGACAGGATTTTCCAACCTCTAGTTGCGAATCTCCCGTCATACATCAAGGATACAACGCATGCGTTACTTTCATTAAACTCTCTCCAACTGACTCCTGGGAACACATACAGACTATTCCTAATGGATGTATGTTCCCTCTATACCTCCATTCCTCACGCTGATGGCCTCAGGGCGCTACAGTTCTTTCTGGATCAACGCACAGATCAAGCCATCCTGACTCGTACACTTGTCAGACTCGCTGAATTGGTCCTCACCAATAATTCCTTTGAGTTCAATGGCCACTACTTCGAACAAATCAGCGGTGTCGCCATGGGCACTAACATGGGACCCTGCTACGCATGTGTATTTATGGGACATCTGGAACACTAGATTGAACTCAGCTATGATGGTCTTCTCCCTTCTTTTTACCGACGCTACATCGATGACGGCATATGTCTCACTGACATGTCAGAGACGGAACTGAACCGTTTCATTAATTATCTCAATGACTTCCATCCATCGATCAAATTCACCACAGAAATTTCCACCACCTCTGTCAATTTCCTTGACACCACTATTAAATTAAACCCTACAGGCCTCGCGACCTCCGTGCACTACAAACCTACTGATGCTCACGGTTTCCTCCTGTACAGCTCATCCCACCCCAAAAGCTGCAAAGATTCCATCCCATATTCCCAGCTACTCCGCCTTCGTCGTATCTGTCAGGACGATAATGACTTCCTCGAGAAAGCCCATGAAATGCTGGACTTTTCCCGCAGACGGTCCTACCCAGAGGACATCTTGTCCACAGCTTTCTGTCGCATAACCAAGGTCTCGCGGAAAATGTCCCTCGTCAAACATAAGCGACCTCCGAACAATGAACCCAAGCTTATCCTCACCTTCCATCCACATGCCTATGCCATCAAGCACATTTTCCTGAGACACTGGTCTATCTTGGAATCCGATCCAACCACTCGTGAGGTATTCTCCATTGGCCCTAGGGCAATTTTCCGCCGTAACCAGAGCCTCAGAGACCACCTTGTGCATAGTCGCCTCCCCACGGTTACCTCATCTGTGGGCACATTCGAATGCCATCGTAAGAACTGTCTGACATGTCCATACGTTGTTCAGACACCAGAGATTGCATTTCCACGAGGCACCTTCACCTTGAAAGATTCTTTCACTTGTACATCCCGCAATCTGATTTATGTCATCATCTGCAAACGAAGAGACATGAAATACATTGGCCAAACGGGCAGACGTCTTGCTGACCGTTTTAGAGAACACCTCAGAGACATCAATCAGGGCGCTGACAAACCTGTCCCCAACCATTTCAATTCCTCCAACCATAATGGAGTCGACGATGTATGTGTCACCGCATTAAAACCCTGCTACTCCAATAGCTCAGTCAGGCTCAAAATTGAATGCCAGCTAATCAACAATCTGGAATTCATCCATCCAGCAGGTGTCAATACTGTTGTTGACGCTACGGTATAACTGTGCCATCTTCCCCAATTGTTTACACTATCTATTACTATGCTGCCCCCCCCCCCCCCCCTATATCTATACCTAACTGTCCCCACACCCTTATATTTTCATAGCAGACAGTTCGCATATTTTTGGCTACTTAAATCATATCTAGCAACCCACTTTTAACTCTGCAGCCAACGAGCGCCTAGCAGCTGGCCAAGCCGCCTTTTCTGTCCCAGATGGCATAGGGATAGTTGCGTGTTTTTCTTTGTTTGCTGTATTTCGTTGGGTTAGCTATCTGTGGTGTCCTGTCCTTGACAAAGATTCTGAGAATCGAAACGTCGGCCGTCCTGTGTGTCGTATTGTACGCGTTTGTGTGTATTTTATTTTATTTTATTTTATTATTCATTTTATATATTTATTGAGTGCTTCTGATTTCGGATTGTCACCTGTATTTCGCGATACGATGGATCTCCTTGTAAGGTATGTGCAACGTGTTGATGTTTAGTACGTTTCTTCTCGCAGGAGTTTAATATACCTTTTTGTTTCCAATTAATATTGTTATATCCTGCTGCAGCCGCTGCTTTTTCTTTCTATTCTAGAGCTGAGAAGAAGATTGACTATTAAAGACGATAAAACAAAGAAAATTGATTTATTTTGGTGACTTGAAACGTCATGAAAATTTGGAGAGAACAATAGTGGAGGGATATATGCCTGCGAAGAGAGGAAGAGGAAGGCCAAAGAGAAGATGGGTGTAGGATGAGGCGGATGATTTCCGGATGGTTGTATCAGACGCGGGACATCTTGCTTATGATCGAGTTTTCCAGAGGGTTGTTATGCGAGCGAGGTTCTGCAAAGGACATACTATAGAATGAATGAATGAATGAATGAGGGGACATAAACTTCTAATATTGTTACAAGGGAGATTACTAATATTTAAAAATAAAAATTATATACCGAGCTTTAATATTATTAACTAACTTACAAATCTCTCTACTTTACTTTTATAAATAAAGCAGACAAAATTAATCTCAAGTATTATAATACCAAGAAGAATACTTTTAAATTTCCTATATAAAAGTTTTCTAAATCTTTACTTACGTACATTTTATAATCAACTTTAAAGTTCCATATTTATTTATAACTTCTAATTGTACACTTTTACTGACTATGAAATGGAGGAACATTACAATTCTAATTTTTGTCCGGCCTGATAAAGGTCATAAATCCTAAGAATAACCTTCGGAATTATTACTACTGTGCGGGTCAGTAAAAATATCAGTGATATTAATTTTGAGGAAGTGATTTCGATAGTTTTCACTACGTGTAGATCAGGATTAAAGATTTCATCTGTCACGGATTATTCCAACATATCAGTGATTTCAATTTTGTGGAATTGATTTCGATTGTTTTCACCACGCATAGACCTGTATTAAAGATTTTCTCTATCACGGATTATATAAGATGGAAACCCAAATCGTAAAACGTGTCAAAGTCAACACGAGAGAAGGTTTTGAGGGAGGAGAGTTCCATCAAACAAACACACTTGTGTTTACTATATCAGGACCTCATGTATTTCGGTTCAACTACTCGTTGATGGCGAGCGTCTTGAGGGGGGCTTGAGGGATAGGTAAGCAAGGGATAAAATATACCTACTGTTTTGAGGACCCTAAAAGATGGTACGCTACGCTGACACTGGAAGCAAAGGCGGCCCATTATGAACAGCTTAACGGGATGAAGCGTGAACTCCAGGATCCTAAATTAACTATTGTAATTGAAACCATAGAGAAGGAAAAGACCATGGCTATGATTCACTGGATGACTACAACCGAAAGGTTGAGACAGTGAAGCAAATAGCCGCGGATATTTCGGGGGTTATAAATGCAGAAGTGATTAAACTTAAAAACAGCACGAACAAGAGATTACTTCTGTGCAACCCGAAAGAACCTCTACCACATTACGTGGACATGGAATAGGACGGGGTAGAATATAAGCTACATCGTCTCTTCATCACAGTTCCGGGGCGCCGTACGGTGTGTTCAGTCTGTGGGGAAGACTCCCACTGGAGTAATAAACGCCCGGCCAAAGTACAAACCCAGAAGGGACCTAGACTAGCAGAAAAAGTCACCTCGAACTCCCAGACAGATCAACATAGTAAGGAGGATGAAGACGGTTTCCAGCTGGTCACTAGGAAAAGGGGACGCTCAAGCAAGAGCCTGTCTGACGGTAAGAGCTCGACACCTCAAGCCCCCCAAACACCATAACAACCACGACTACCCTACACCGTCTGAAGCGTACAGGGCAAAGAAAAAGAAATGTGTAAGTAATTAAACTAAATAGATAACGACCAGCTCCTCGACCGGAAGAGTCAGTGATAAAATCAAAACACCACCACGACCAAGAAGCCTTTCAGATTCTTCTCCACTTGATTTAGATATGTCAAGTCCGGAGAAGGAATCTACTGAATATCGCCAGAAATGATAACATGAATACAGACAGTTTTAAACAAGAAACATAATTATACTCATCCGTTTCTTATATTACAACAAAAATGGCATCTTCTTCTTCTTCCGCGTTCCGAGCCATTGAGGTTCTTTGCTGCAGATACAATCCGTCTCCGTTCATCTCTCTGGTGGACCTTCTCTTGCCAGTAAAAATGGCATCGGAAATTAAAATAATAAGTATTAACATTCGACGTGTAATATCCAAAATTAATCATCTCATACCACTCATACACAAATATAAACCTGATTTTATACTCATACAGAAACTAACGTTAACACCGACGAACACGCATCATATATCACAACATGCTTAGGTCTAAGACATCATGTTTTAGTCTTAGTACTCAACATATCGGATTGGGTACAACAATAATACAGACATCGGACAGATGGCAGATTATAGAGAAGGACAGGGACTGCCAGGGTAGGATAGCTATAGTACAGGTGGAAATAACATACATAAATACACAATTGTCAACATACACACACCGCCTGACTATAGAAATCAGCCTCTCTTCTACCAAACACTGGAAAACGTATTATCACGCTCATATTGGGGTCACAACATCATTTTAGGGGTTGATTTTAATTGCGTGCTTTCTGCGCATGACCTGATAAATGGAGATGTCAGAATGCAAATTAGAAACACATCAGGGGAGGATGAACATCAGTTAGACACATTGCAAACAATTTTAGATATCCATGGGCTGAGAGACACATACAGACAGATACCTCCCCATGGAACATATACAACACACGCAAACAATGCACATAACAGAGCAGCGCGATTAGATAGAATTTATGCGCCCATAGCACATCATATAACACAAGTCAAGCATTTACAGGAGACACTGAACTTCACAGACTATAAGGGTGTATTTGCAACAATAAACACAATACAAGCAACACCACAGTTCAGAAGATCTCCCCCATTGGAAATTTAATAGCACACTTTTACAAACTCAGGACTATGTAGATTGCATAACAAAACTGATCCCCACATACACAAGCGATATACCAGAGGGTAATGCGCGAGAACTCTGGCAAACACTTAAACAAACTATACGAGAGAGAACTCAAACACTAGCAGCAGTAATACACAAGCAAAAACTACAACAAGAAAAATTATTGGAAAATGCTATTAAGCTCTTACTACAGACAAACAAAAATTCACCACACATCATAGCATTACAGGAAGAATTGGATTTCCACAGACATCGCCGATTTTAGGGTTTTTTACTGCGGACACAGTTACAAACTATAACACATGGGATACCGAGTAAACAATAGCTAGCTTTAGAACATAACATACAGCACAGCAGACAGATAGGCCAGATAATTGACAGGGAAGGAAATATACAAATCGAGCCACAACAAATAGCCTTAGCCTTTGAAGATTATTATAAGAACCTTTACACAGAGGAAAACACACAGGCGCACGTACAAGAAAACTTTATGAAATTCACAAAACAACTCACAGAGGAACAGAAACTAACACTAGATACTGAATTAACACTAACAGATATAACACAAGCGATTCACGGAATGCAGAAGGGCAAATCGCCTGGCCCTGACGGTATTACCGCTGAATTATATCAGTTTTTCTTTCCTCTTCTATGTCCCCTTTAACTAACAGTATTCTCTGAATCTTTCCACAAACAAGAACTCCCATCCAGTTTCAACACGTCTTACATCACTCTTAATCCGAAGGAGAACACCGACAAGACACTTTTAAAGAGTTACAGACGGATCTCGCTTTTAAACGTAGACTACAAGATTTTAACAAAGGATTTGACGAATAAATTGAAACCAGTAATGACAACTCTCATTCCTGAAGACCAGCAATGTAGTGTATAACACCGAAATATCCAGCAACACACACACTTCATAAGGAATATATATAACACTTATTCTGTTATAGCAAATATCTAACAGGTGGCCGTTGTTCACACTGTTAGCGGTGTGGTGCAGAACAATAAAATGTTGTGCACCAAGAAGCACAAAAGCAACGCCGATCGATGACGAGAACTCCAATATGTAGGTTAACAACGAAGAACGTATTGGGAAGAAGCCATCCAAGGATCGAACAAATCGGACGCATATTGATTTAGTGAGGGGATTCCATCTAGTGCAATGAAGAAAATTATTTTTTTTAAAGTGAATATAATCTGATATAGAGCATGGAAGCCATCAAATTAAATTATCCGAGTTAAAGTTTTACGCAGTCTAATTTAGGAGATGGAAAAGAAGGTACATTTAAAATTCACATATGTTTTTATAAGCTACATTCCGATCTGTTAAAATGGCTAGCTTTTGTATTGATCAGCTCAAGCCTTTTGTATGTCGCCACGAAGATAGAAGAGCAATAAAAATGAAGAACCAAATCTAACAAGAGATGAATTACTTCCGTTATTTGTAACTTTTCGACGTTTCGCCATGTTCGCGTTATGTTTAGCAAGTATTCTTTCTACAAATAAGGATATGCCTCAACATCATCAGAGATCAACTTTGAAGGCTCCTACAAAACATCCCGAACACTCATACGAAACAAAGAACATATATTTACAAAAAAAAATTTGTTGCGTATCCCTTACGGGAGGTTGCAGTCAACACCAGCATTTTCAAGCTGCTGTTGATGTACTAGGCAAGTGTTACGTTCAGTAGTTTGCCATTGCTTTCTGAACGACCAGCCTTTTTCGAAAAAACCAGCACCGCTGTGTTTCGAACCCGGGTATACGGGCTCACAAACCGCGTTCGCAAGCCCTTAGCCACAGAGACAAGCAATCATGATAAATTCCATTCCTTAAACCACACAAGATACCCACACAAAGCTACTTGTTCTATTGGCAGAGTACATAAATCTTATATGGACATTGTGGAACAAAGCATTATACAATTACAGAACAATGAACAATGAAATTGTGCAACAACTTTATCAACAAAAAGTCTCAACCATTCTAATCTCAGCCCCACAAGCGCAAATCCCGTTAGAGATTTGCCTGAAGACAGCAAATAACTTGTTTTAAACAAAGGATATCACAAGTGTAAATGTGTTTATTGACGGTATTAATAATCTTACAATTATTATTATTATTATTATTATTATTATTATTATTATTATTATTACTGCTACCGTTATTATTAATTTTCCCATTATTATATTTGAATGTGCAACATGAAATATGTTGTGGATGTGTGTCCGTGTCGTTGGGAGTAACATATGTATGCTTCTGCGTGTGGATGCAGGTGTGTGTGTGTGTGTGTGTTGTGCATGTATTTGCGCGCGCATGTGTATGAGTGTGTGTGTGTGAGTGTGTGTGCGCGTGTAGCAGCCTTTCAACCAAGGTGATTTCTCAAGTATTAAAATGATGTTAGATGGTAATGATATGTTCGAAAAGAGATAATATGCACCTCCATGTACAAATTAACTAAACCCTTTAAGTACCCAGTAAGCTAAGGTGGCTTGTAGTGGTCAGGGTTAAGTCCTTCCCATTGTACCTGAAACCAGACACTATCATAGCTTTGGACCAATTATCGCCTTGGGGACAAGTCATGGACTCTAATTGCTAGTTATAAATCCCGGATTCTTGCCCCCGAACAAAAGAGGTCATGGACATTTACAGGGCACTAGAGCGCCACCCTGTAATTTGACATCAGGCCAACAACACCAACAATGTGAAGCTTCACCTCGGTAGCTATGTGGCTCACAAATTACAAAGAAGCCACATTTTAATGGGAAGGATAGTTTAAAGTTTATTACCCAAGCTCACGGCATTCAATGTACTGCTGTCTCCAGAAAGCACGAGATAGATCAAGATAAAATGTGTGTATGTGAGAGAGAGAGAGAGAGAGAGAGAGAGAGAGAGAGAGAGAGAGAGAGAGAGAGAGAGAGAGAGAGAGGCGGGCATGTGTAACATGCATTCCGCTTGTGGAAGTGGAAATGAAGCATATGCAAGGAATGTGTGTTTATGTGCACTATGCCATAAATGTCATATTATCATAACTGTATATGTGACACTTAACACTAACAAACGGTAACGCTCTGTAATATACATAGACAAAAGAAACACACATTACACCTTGTAAATATACATTGCTTTGTATGAAATAAACGTTTTGGAAAAGAAAAAAGAAAAAACAACAGAAACAAAATGAAATCTTAAGGCCACCCAAAATTTGAAGAAATCAACCACACACATCCCAAACTTTGATAACATTAAGAAATAAATAAGAAGACTGAACATTAACATGTTAGGTATATGTGAAACCAGAGGGCATTATAACTTCCGAGGAATATAGGATAATCCATTCTGGTGAAGGGAAAAAACAGCCAGAGGTAGCAATTGTAATAGATATAAAAATATGAGAAGAACAATTTGGGTTTGTGTTAGGCAAGAGTTCAGTAAATGATGTGTATATGCTGAGAACATTAATTGAACGCTCTATACATCCATCCATCATGTGCCACACGATAAGCGTGGGCGGTCATGTTACGCCATCTCAATCGATCACCAGATTCGTGGATCAGCACTGTGTTTCTGCCACATGGCAAAGCCATCCAGGTATTTACTTCTCTGCCTTCCCCTCTGTCTCTTCCCCTCGATCTTCCCAGTTGTCACCAAGTTCTCCAAGTCCTTTCTTCTCATAACGTGACCAAAAAAATTTGACTGGCTGCGTCTAATGTCTCTAATCCAGTGGTTCCCAAGCGTTTCAAGCAGAGGGCCATATCAACTAGTGTCTGTAGTTAAGCGGGCCACAACGTTATAAAATTATAAAATTCACGCAATATCATTCTTACCTTTCTTAACGTTGGTCAACAACATTCTAAAACTGTAAAGGCAGTCAGAGTTAATGCTACACTGCGGTAATTTTTTGGTTTACAATCAAAATTTTATTTACCAATAAATATTTAATTAGTTTCGAAAATTGCTAGTAACGTAATTAATGTACAATTGTAACTGTTCTTCATAAACAGTTACTTAAGTTCAGATGCCAATTTATCAATGTCTGGGCACATATCTGTCGTGCCCAAAGTGATAAGCGCAGCTAGGTTACTTTCGGTGAGTCTGGAACGTTGCTTGTTTTTTATAACGGTTATTGGGGAAAATGACTGGTCACATCTGTAAGTCGTCCAAAACGACAAATGTATCTCTGGGCGAATGCACACAAGTGTTCAAATTGTTCGACAGGCAATAGTCACCAGAAAGAAATCATATGATCAGCTGCGGGTGAAGCAGGCAGATCTAGAAATGTACATCTCAGTACAGAATTGCATTTCAAAATAATTACTTCGTGCTGAAGGTTTTGCTGTAATTGACAGAGCTTGGCAATAGGAAATACGAACGGGTTTATGAAGAGGGCAACATTATATTCCTCTATTGTGAACTCCTGAAATCTCGACTGAAAGATATCCAGAAGACTTTCAGCTTTTACTTCGTACTGTAACAAGTCAAATTTTGTTTACATCACAAGTTGGAAACATCTCTGAATTCCCTTCAGTCAGCTGTCCGATAAACAGTCGTAGTCTCATTTTAAATGAAGAAATGTCCTCATACAAATTTGTGAATAGCTTTTCTTTTTCCTTGATCATCGCATTTAAAGTGTTTAAATGAGACGCGATGTCCACCAAACATGCCAGGTCATTAAGCAAGTCATCGTTCAGCAGACATTCCCGTTCTGTAGGCAATTCATATTTATCAGACAAAAACAGATAGACACTATTTTTTTAAGTGCCCAGAAACGTAACAGAACTTTCCCTTTCGATAGCCATCTGACATAACAGTGTAACAGTGCTCACCGTATTCCACGCTCAGGTCTGATATAAACTTTCTGAACTAGCGCGCCTTACTATTACCTTGTTCACACATCTCAGAACAACATCCATAACGTGTTTCAGATTTAACGTCGTTCCACACAGAGCTTCTTGGTGAATGATACAAAGATATGTTAACATGGTGCTGTCAAGAAACAGTTCCAATAATGCTAGACGTCCATACGTTTTACCCGTCAAATGCAGAGCACCGTCGGTGCATGCACTGTCCAATTTAGTCAATTCTGCGTTATTTTTCTCTCCACACAACTTCAGCGTTTCAAACAGATCAGTCCCATTGGTGGTTGCATGCATTAATTCAAGTCCTAGAAGTTCTTCAATAACTTCAGAATCATCGTTTATTGCTCGAACAAAAACTGCGACCTGAGCTATGTCAGATATGTCAGTGGGTTCATCCACTGCCAATAAAAGAAAAATTTACAATTTTTGATATGTGCTGCTCCTTGACGATGAACATTGTTGGCTAATTCTTCAACTCGCCTGGCCATAGTATTAGTAGACAAAGGAATCTGATCAAATTTTGTTTCACATTTTTGTTTTATCGCCAATCATTCTAGCAGCAATTTTAAGGGAAGGCTGGATTGCATTTTATGCATAGTAGAACGGCTTCTTTTTGCGAGCCAAGAGAAGAGCGACTTCCTACGATGCAACAACAGCACTCTTGCTCTGTTCGTTAGCCTAGGTGAAAAATGAATGCAGCCTGGTCAGATAACATTTTTTGTGAAATCTTTTCTTAACTCCGAATTGATCGGATATTGAGCATATATGTCTGACTGTGTGGACGTGAAGTGTCTGTCGTTCCAGATTAAAGTTTTCTGTAACAGAAACACAAAATCCGCAGATTAAACAAACTGGTTTACCACTACGGCTAGGCATAAACATAAATTTCTCCATCCAATCTTCATTGAATTCACGACAAGCAAAATCTTCACATTTTCGCTTTTTACTATTGTTTGATGTTAGATGTTTCACACTCATGTTTATAGGCTTTAACTGTAAAATTTTATTTGAAGAAATCTAATTTCAACACAATACTACCTGCTAACAGTTGTAACAGACGACAACATAGCGACTTGCGCACTCTGATTGGTCGGCAAGGCTGGGATAAGGGAACTTCATAACGTTTCGTTGTGAACTGAACAGACGCATTCGATAATATATAAGCATAACAACCACGAGCAGAGTAAATTATCGCACGCTGACAGGGTGCTCTGACTGCATTAAAAAAATGTATTTAAAACATATTATATTAAACAACGAGGCCTCGCGTGCCACTTTCTTACAGCTGGCGGGCCACAAGTGGCCCGCGGGTCGTGGTTTGGGAACCTCTGATCTACGCTATTGGAAATCGCAATTTTTGGAGAAGCATGATAGCCCACGTCATCCGGCAAGGCACTGGATGATGATGCTATTAATTTTGATTCTTCAAAATGGTTCTCAGCCTCTGAAACTTATGTTTCACAATAATGTATTGCTGTATAAGTTGTTGCAATCATCTGTGCATATTTATACCGGTCTTTCATTTGACTTATGATCAGTTCAATTAACGAAGTGAACCCAGCTTCACGATTTGTTACGTTACGGAGGTCAGCAAGTCCTTGGATCTGATAATCTACGTGTTGGACAGTCTGTCAGCACTGTTGTATTTTCAATGTCTCAATGTTGACAGTTTATGACACTTAAGCACAAGATTCGCTCATGCTTTCTATTCTCCCGCCCTTTAATGTAGACTACCGTCCTGTTTGGTCATTCTTCTAGTACTCTGTAGTGTGTGGCGCTACCTTA
Source organism: Cepaea nemoralis (assembly GCA_014155875.1). Taxonomy (NCBI): domain Eukaryota; kingdom Metazoa; phylum Mollusca; class Gastropoda; order Stylommatophora; family Helicidae; genus Cepaea; species Cepaea nemoralis. The sequence continues at coordinate 20,395 of JACEFZ010011015.1, read as the reverse complement.
CAGTATTCTTTGGTCATTCTTCTAGTCCTCTGTAGTGTGTGGCGCTACCTTACAGTATTCTTTGGTCATTCTTCTAATAATCTGTAATGTGGCAATACCTTACAGTATTCTTCAGTCGTTCTACTTCTACTCTGTAGTGTGGCACTACCTTTCACTATTCTTTGGTCATTCTACGTCTACTCTGTAGTGTGGCACTAACTTACATTATTAGTTTGGTCTTTCTTCTAATACTCTGTATTGTGGCAATACCTTACAGTATTATTTGGTCATTCTAATTCAACTCTGTAGTGTGATACTACCTTACAGTATTATTTGGTCATTCTACTTCTACTCTGTAGTGTGGCAGTACTTTACATTATTCTTTAGTCATTCTTCTAGTACTCTGTAGAGTGGGTCTACCTACATTATTCGTTGGTCATTCTACTTCTACTCTGTAGAGTGGCTCTACCTACATTATTCGTTGGTCATTCTACTTCGACTCTGTAGAGTGGCTCTACCTACATTATTCTTTGGTCATTCTACTTCGACTCTGTAGAGTGGCTCTACCTACATTATTCTTTGGTCTTTCTACTTCTACTCTGTAGAGTGGCTCTACCTACATTATTCTTTCGTCTTTCTACTTCTACTCTGTAGAGTGGCTCTACCTACATTATTCTTTGGTCATTCTACTTAGACTCTGTAGTGTGGCAGTACTTTACATTATTTTTTAGTCATTCTTCTAGTACTCTGTAGTGTGGCAGTACTTTACATTATTCTTTAGTCATTCTTCTAGTACTCTGTAGAGTGGCTCTACCTACACTATTCTTTGGTCATTCTACTTCTACTCTGTAGAGTGGCTCTACCTACACTATTCTTTGGTCATTCTACTTCTACTCTGTAGAGTGGCTCTACCTACACTATTCTTTGGTCATTCTACTTCTACTCTGTAGAGTGGCTCTACCTACACTATTCTTTGGTCATTCTACTTCTACTCTGTAGAGTGGCTCTACCTACACTATTCTTTGGTCATTCTACTTCTACTCTGTAGAGTGGCTCTACCTACACTATTCTTTGGTCATTCTACTTCTACTCTGTAGAGTGGCTCTACCTACACTATTCTTTGGTCATTCTACTTCTACTCTGTAGAGTGGCTCTACCTACACTATTCTTTGGTCATTCTACTTCTACTCTGTAGAGTGGCTCTACCTACACTATTCTTTGGTCATTCTACTTCTACTCTGTAGAGTGGCTCTACCTACACTATTCTTTGGTCATTCTACTTCTACTCTGTAGAGTGGCTCTACCTACACTATTCTTTGGTCATTCTACTTCTACTCTGTAGAGTGGCTCTACCTACACTATTCTTTGGTCATTCTACTTCTACTCTGTAGAGTGGCTCTACCTACATTATTCTTTGGTCTTTCTACTTCGACTCTGTAGAGTGGCTCTACCTACACTATTCTTTGGTCATTCTACTTCTACTCTGTAGAGTGGCACTACCTTACATTATTCTTTACTCATTCTTTTTCTACTTTGTAGTGTGGTACTTCTTCTTCTTCAGCGTTCCAAGTCATTGATGTTCTTTGCTGCAGATACAAGCCGTCTCCATTCGTCTCTCTGGTTGACCTTATCTTGCCAGTCGTTGATTCCAAGTGCTTGTAGGTCTGTATATATATTATCTCTCCACCGTCGTCTTGGTCTACTTCGGGGTCTACGGTCATTTATTTCTTGAGTGTAAGCGAGTTTTGTTTCCCTATTATCTTCCATTCTTTCTATATGCCCCAGCCATTGCAGTCTATTAGCCTTCATGATACCAGTGATTAGCGGGGACTTAAACAGATCATAAATGTCTTTGTTGCTTTTTCTTTTCCACTCTCCACTTTGTGTATCCCTACTGGGCCCAAAGATGCGTCTTAAGACTTTGTTCGCACAGGTTTGTAACAAGGCTTCGTCTCCTTTAGTTGTGCTCCAGGTTTCAGAGCCATACAGCACAACTGGTCTGATCAGTGTTTTGTATATTGTGATCTTGGTGTTACGAGATAGCGCATTTTATTTTAGCAGATGTTGTGGTGCATAGTATATCTTATTTCCAGAGTTGATTCTATCTTGTATTTCTTCCCTTATGATGTTGGAGCAGTTGAAGATTGTACCCAGGTCTTTGTATGTTTCCGTTCTTTTAATGGTCATATTATCTATTTGTATGTGGCCAGAGTGTTTAGCTGTTCCTTCTCTTGAAATTACCATATATTCTGTCTTATCTTGGTTGATAACCAGCCCCATCTGTTGGGCTTTTTCCTTTAAGTGAGTCAATATTTCCAATGTCTTTTTTTCATTTTCCCCTATAATATCTATATCATCTGCATAACCAAGCAGTCTGGATGTTCTTCCAATAGCACATTCCTCCTTTACCTTCCTTACAACTTTCTCTAGAGCCAGATTGAAAAGGAACGGCGATAGTACATCACATTGTTTCAAACCAGATGTTATTTGGAAAGGGTCTGATTTCCGGCCTTTATATGTTACTATGTTATAAGTATGTAGTGTGGTACTACCTTAAATTATTCGTTGGTCTTTCTTCTAGTACTCTGTAGAGTGGCACTGTCTTACATTATTCTCTGGCCATTCTACCTCTACTTTGTAGTGTGGTGGTCTATCCCCCTTTTCCCTATTGGGACATAGGTTCTCAAGCAACTCACTCTGAGTCCCCCTATCCTTAACTATCCCATACAACTCTGTTCTTGTCCTCCCCGTGTTATTCATTTCTGCCTCAAAAGATATAAAGTAACTGTGGACTTAACTTGGCGTGAGTGTCCGTAAAGTAACTATGAACTTATATTGTCGTAAGTGTATATAGAGAAATAATGAACTACAGACATAACATTGCGTGAGTGTGTGTAAATTGACATATACAGTAACTATGGACTTAACATAGCGTGAGTGTGTGTGTGTGTGTGTGTGCATATAGATATAAAGTAACTGTGCTCTTAACATGACGTGAGTGTATGTACACATAGCGATATAAAGTAACTTGCGGACTTAACATGGCGTGAGTGCGTGTGTACATAGATATATGCAGTAACTGGACTGAATATGGCGCGTGTGTGTGTGTACATAGACATATAAAGAAACTATGGACTTAACATGGCGCGAGTGTGTGTGTGTGTGTGTGTGTGTGTGTGTGTGTGTTCAAAGAGACATAATGTAACTGTGGACTGAACACCATATACAATATCCTACAATAGCGGCGGGGATGGTATTGTTTATTTTTTATGTCCATTTATATGTCTGTCTACTTGTCTATCTATATGTCTGTTTGTCAGTCTGTCTGTCTGTCTGTATTTCTATCTCTAGCTTTGTGCCTACCTACATGTATGTCTGTCAATGTGTGTCGTTATGTACATCAGTCTTTCTGTCTATTCATATATATATATATTGGTCTATCTTTCCATTCATTCATCCATCTATCTTACTATGAATTTATCCATCTGTTGACCTATTTACCTTCCCACGTAACACCCACCCATCCTCTAATCTATCCACCTATCGATTTATTTTCCTATCCACCTACCTAACAAGCTGCCTGTCCGCCTATTCGTCCATGCTTACATCCATGCGTGCCCGCGTTGGTACGTGTGATCGTCCGCCAGGCTACCCAAATCAACCCATGTATCCATAAGTTACTTACGAGGCAAATACATTTGCGTGTGTGAGAGCGCTCACAAACACACACACTCACACAAACACACATATACACACACTAACGCATTCACACATTACTAACTACTTATACAGAATACACAGAAACGTCAATGTTTTAAAGAAACCCTTGAGGCCACTTAAATAGTATAAACAATAAATTCACAGCTATGTATCGGCACTCGCGAATTCTTGTACAGACAACTGACCCAAACCCGTGATTGTCAGACTGACACAGGGGATACTAGAGCTTGCTTCGCCTGTCACCACAATAACCAGGATATTACACACAGTTGACATACCAAAGTCTAAGATATGCTACCACAACTTAACTGTCGTAAATTAGTTAATGATATAAAACATCCTAACTGCGTTAACATACTTTCAGTTTGCCGGTTTTGTTAGAAATGATAGTGTCCCACAGTAGCAGGCAGGTGATATTAATCTGTAACATAGTGTGGGAGTGGCGACGCACAGCTTCACAATCATCTACATTACCAAACAAAACTTGTACTGTTTTATGACTTATAGTGTTTGTTTTTTTTTGGTTGTTGTTGCCCCAATATAAAATTCAATATCTCAGTAACCAACTGAGGGAAAATGATGAGATTTAGCATATAACCGTATCATTATGTCCACCCAACAAACAAATTTTTCGTTCTGGAGATTGTACAGCAGATTTCAATGTTTGTTTATATGCGGTATATAATTTACGGCTCCGGGATTAATACCATCATTTTAAGAGTATTACAGCTTCAGCTGGACACACCCATGCTATTTTTTGAAATTGTCTCGCGGTTTTCGTTTTGGTACAAACAGCGAGGAGTTAAATGGTATTGTTCAGAGGTGTCTCCAATGGGGGTTCTTTCATGAAACGTGATTATATAAATAAACTAGCTGACTGGGCCCGGCTTCGCCCAGCTCCTGGGGGAGATCTGTCTATCTACCTTCTATCTATCTATCTATCTATCTATCTATCTATCTATCTATCTATCTATCTATCTATCTATCTATCTATCTATCTATCTATCTATCTATTTATCTATCTATCTATCTATCTATCTATCTATCTATCTATCTATCTATCTATCTATCTATCTATCTATCTGTCTGTCTGTCTGTCTGTCTGTCTGTCTGTCTGTCTGTCTGTCTGTCTGTCTGTCTGTCTGTCTGTCTGTCTGTCTGTCTGTCTGTCTGTCTGTCTGTCTGTCTGTCTGTCTGTCTGTCTGTCTGTCTGTCTGTCAACCAGTCCGCGCTATTAAATATTGATAAAAGTTACTGGAAAAAATGTGAGGACCATGTGTTGAAAGAGGAAGAGGACTATTGGAGAAAGGATGGATTGAATTTTATGCAACCGAGAGCAATCATCAACCTACTGGAATCGTCCGACACAGATTAAGGTCTGAGCAGATCGCAGACCTTAATCTACGTACACACTTACTGGGATATTTTGCTCCAACTATTCAGACGAATTGCAGGCCCTAAACATTACAGCATCAGCATAATGTCAATGGCAACAGTTTGTATTCCACAGTGATGAATTTTCAATTCCTCAAGCCCTCAGCTGGTGACAAACAACTGTATTAGAAACACACACACACACACACACACACACACACACACACACACACACACACATACACACACACACACTAAACGCATTGAATACCAACAGAAGAGTAATATTGCGGTGGAAACTGACATATTGTGGCATAACAAGAAACGTGAGAGCAAACACGTTGTGAAATTAGGGGACAACACACGTGTATACGAATCAATCTATAAACTTCAATGAAAAGAGGACCAACATCTTGGTCGTTAAGAAGAAAGCCCACTACAGAGACACTGACAACTATTTTCATAGTGCAAAACAGGTAATCATGTTCCGTCTCTGAAAGGTAAACAGCAGAGTAGACAGTCTTTCACGAAGACTCAAAGCGGGTCTGTCACCCATGTGTACGTGTGAACAAACTACACAGACAGCTGAACAGATCCTTAAAAATGGAAACATGATGACTAAATTGCGGTATCATTTCTGGTCACTCCATACGCACATTAACGCACAGCTATTTGGAAGCTTTCACGAACTCAGTATAGAAAGCTAACATGAATACTTGTGTACACTTTATTAACCAGCAGCTGAAGAAGCAAGGAGGAAATGAAAAATAAGGTAAGAAATATATTCCTTCTACTTTCCTGTTAATTTACAAATTATTTACCCCGTGCCTCTGTAAATTCTCTGTCTTTACTAATATTACACATTGCACCCCTCTCGGGATTCTCCGTGGTGAAGTGGTCAAGCCGTCTGACTCGGGCTCCGAAGGTTGTATGTTCAATTCCGGGCCGCGTCCTTCATTTCACGAGTGCATTTTTTCGGAGACTCCCGAGGGTCGTCGCTGGAGCTACAGAGTTCGTGCTTTGTGCGACGCTTTCCGCGCTACGGAAAGAAACTAAGCCATATGGGATTAAAACCCGGTGCAATGCAGCCGACCCTGTCGACTTTTAAGCTAGTTTTTTCATTGCACCCACTCCCATACGAATCCGGATATGCTTTGTGTGTCATCTGAATTGGCGGGGCTTCCATTACTGTAAACATAAATTTGTTAGCGAGAAATCACTAGTTGTTCAGCAAAACATCAAAGAAACGTTGCCGCTTTCGATGATTTAAGTTGTTTTTGGACCTATCAAAGACATATTCCTTGGGTGGGGGTAAATATAAGACGGCTGGAAAAATTTCATAACGATGCAACAGACAGTTTTCAAAATAATTGATCGTGAATGAAGGCATTCTTTGCGGGACATACTATAGTTTAAATCTCAATAGATAGATGCCTGTGGCTTAGGGTAGGGCGATCAGATTGTGTAACTGGGAAAGTGGGACATTTCCCCGTAGCATGGCTGAATAGTTTAACGCACTTCTGGGTGCTTACGGAGTCGAAGTGGGTTCATCCCACAAATCGGTCGACTGGACTTGAAAGCTGACATTTCGTTCAGAAAGCAATGGTAAACTACTCAACGTAATATTTTCTAGAAAATCAATATACGTTTGATGGCAATGTCCTGCAAATTTCATTTAACAACACACCCAACAACACAAAATCTACACATGCTAAAGAAATCAATACTGTTGTAAAATACAGCTTAACTGTCACTGTTAAAGTGTCATTTACTGCCTATATAGTACCTTGCAGTGTATGGCATGGGGGTCTTGAGCCTGGAGAATTAAGGCCGCCTGGCTAGTGCAGTCACTATGAACTGTGCAGGTTAAGATTTTCTTTTTACCCCCGACAGAAATAAATCCCACACCTTACCGAGGATTCCAACCCGGGTCTCCCACAGGAGAATCCGGCATTATAGCCACTCGACCAGCCGCTTAACTTACAGCTAATTCTTTACATGACATAACAGATAGAAACCGAAGAACCACACTAACCATTGTGGCAATATAAGTGCAACTACAACGTTTTTACGCGTGAGCATTTGAATTGGTACACTTCTACCAAGTGAACATATAGAAACAGTTTGATTTTATTAAATTTATCATGTGGCAGGAGGAAAAGCAAACGGAACAAACTAGCATCCCCAAAACATTTTTTTCTGGACATTGAATCATGTCACAAAAACCGGGACTGTTCCGTAAAACTTGGACGTCTGGCACTCTAGCTTAGGGGATAGTGAATCACTGTTTCACAATTCCCCGACATACATAATCCAGGCTTCAAAATCAGCTGCTGGCGATTTGGAAGCAGACAGCTTTGCGTTGATTACGTTCGTATGAGACATCAGCCGTTCAGAAAGCAATGGCAAACTACTGAATTAAAATTGCCTAGTGCATCACAAACAATAAATGCATGTTTGGGTTGATTGCACCTCTTCTAAAGGATACACAACTAACTTTTACATCCTGATATACCTCCCAAAAAGTATACAGTTTCAATACCTGTATTATATGTTCCATTAGTTTCTGAGTTTGGAGATCGGTCATATTGCAGATACATCACACACTGAGCTCGTGAGACGTCAGATGGTGCGTGATGGTGGAAATGGCCATGTGTTCACATGTATCCATTGTGGACGAACATTTACAGAGCAAATTGTTCTGATCAGTCACAATCGCTACCGCCAAGGTTTGTAGTTAATATGTCTTTTTTGAAGCGAAACGTAACAAACTACCGTCTGTCAAGAGGGTAAGGTGCCATCACGCGTCTTACATTTGCTGAGGAATACTATTGGTTTGTCCTGAATGCTATGACGTCATTCCTAAGAAACCATGATCATCATCGCAGTCTGCCGCTGGTCTAGTTGTTGCCCCTACAAACTGCTTCTGAATCTCTTTGGAATCAAGATGTGTCCAATTTGGTTGAACACATTATCTCCAGGGCATGTCCGGGTCCATAATCGTCGGGATGGTGTTTGAACCAGGTGTTGTGTATTATCATGTGGTTCTGCGCATGCCATCATCCTGGCCCCTCTTTCATTCCTTTCACTTAAGCTAAAACTGCAAGCCACGTGTTTGACGTGTTCAGTCCAATTTTACATTGAAATCCTCGAGTATCACATGTATTTCACAAATTTTGCATTAGCCAAAGTCATGATTAACTCACTATAAAATGCATCTACATCTCCTTTAATACTTTTTTGCCATATTGTTTGTGCATATGCCTTTACTTTACTGATGACCACAGGTTTGCCACGAAGTTTCACTAATAGCACTCTATCTGAGATCGTTCAAAATCCTTTAATTGTGTTTGCATTTTGTTGATCCAAAAGTATGCTAACTCTTCTTGTGCATTACTTCCCTCCTGAGTAAATATTATAATTATGCGTTTATCTAAGTATATTTTTCTCCGTTCCTAGCGGTAGCATATCACTAACGCCTAATATATTGTCGTTGAGTTGAGCTAAGAACAGACATCTCTTCACTCAGTGTATTCCCACATGTGCTCCGTCCCCTTGCTCAACAGCCAGCGAGGAGTCACACAACTAATTGTTCCCACCGCTATATTTCTATTTCTTTCTTGATGTTTTCCTGCTTTCTGTTGTACATGGGTGTTCTGACATTCCTTTCCATGTATCAATGTATAAGGTGCTTGTAACATTTAATATGCATGAAGTAGCTGTGGTGTGGTGGTTATAGGCAGGATTATTATTTGTAATCAATCCGGCTGTGGGGTGGACACAGCCTCATGAACATGGCTACCAGATATTTGTTTGCATTTTCTCAGAATTGCCTTGGAATAAAAGGTATGTGAAGGCCTAACACGGTCAACCTCAGTATATACTATGGGAATGCTTTTACTTTCTTTTTCCCTAGTAGGAAAATTGACGATCAGGAATTAACTGTAGCACCGGATGGCTCTATAGCCTGAGATGATTATACTGGATCCTTGACGTTGTCAATTTGATTGATCACATTTGGTGAGAAGACTGTTTTAGGAATAAATACAAAGATGTTTCCGGCGCGTCTTCCTCGGCTGGTTTCTTCCACCGTGCTCTTCCTGTAGTTGCTCCCGTGAGTCGTCTGACCATCATCCAACTGCTTGATGTAAAACTGCTCAACATTAAAGCTGTCATCGGCGGTGAAATATGTCACCTCCTCAGGCGTCTTCGTTACAGGCGTGTACTTACTAAAATTAGATAACTCACTTGCTTCTCTTCCCGCATTTGATAAAACAGCAGAGGATTTTAATTAGCCATGCCTTCAGGTGCATACGACAGCAAGCTGAAACCCTACCGACGCCACCGGAAGCTTTTCGGGGTCAAAGACACGAGGCAAACGATTGTTGTGGCTAATACTTATCTGTCCACGATCTACCCGAAGCAGCGGCTGTTGGTCCGATTCCCCATCTCCGTGCGCACGATGTTATCATACCTGGATCGTTTAGTCTTGCGTTTAGCATCGCCCTCGATGAGGGCACTACCATAATCCAAAACTTCGGCGGAGCGCTTGGGCTCCACGTACACCCTTAATAACATCTGCCTCGAGTACAATGTTGTCACCGAGCCCACGCTGGCTCGAATAATTCGCTTTAGTACGCAAAACGTATGGTTGTACTATACGAGTGGCTGCTACGTCATTGCTGGATTCCTTACAGAAAGGAGGATTCGATATGGATAATTAAACTGGATACACCCTGTAAAGGCCTTCTACTGTGGGTGGACCCCACTGCCGATGGTAAAGACTTTTTCTGCAACTCGGAGCGTTTTTACAACCTGAAGATTAGCAATGTAGAAGCTATAGTGGAAGGGCAGGTCAACCAGCTCTTTGCTTACGGCTTATTGCCTCATCAGCTCTGGGATGAAGCGATGAAATTCTTAGCCGGGGAACCAAAAAGACACCATGAGGTAAACTCAGTCACAGCAGAGCTCAGACTGCTTAATGTCAGTCTTAGCGAGTTCTTCACGAGAAAATTAGGTGTGTGTCTGGACTTTCGGACTCCACGGCAGAGGTCCTCGTGTAGATAACAGGTCCGAGGGTATCGCCCTACAGATTGCGAAAGAAACAGAGCCGACAGGATCGTTGTATTGTGACGTGTACTTAGCTACGTCATCTGTAGTCGCTATTGGCTCTCCTTCAGTTATCAGTTATCAGTTGGGGTATCTTCATTGCACTCCGCACAGGTCCATAGGTGCTCAGATCCTCCCCTCAGCACATGTATCAGCGTCCGGTGGCTAATGGTGCCAGTTCTGTGTTGGCTGACAAGGCACCTCGTTTTCCCGATGTACCTCTCGTGTCTGGCCGTGCCAATTATTACTCCCAAGTCTTTCATCCTGGACAGCGATGTGGATTCACTGACGTCAAAGTCCTCTGTTCTCGACATATCTTTAAGGACGTTAATAACAACGGCACGATCCATGGGCTGGTCATCTACAGGGGGTGCAGAGCCAGCCAGTTTATCTGCTCGTTCATTTCCCTCGACTCCCGCATGTCCCTTGACGAAGATGAAGGTGACTTTACTGACAACAGACTTCCGCAGCGACTCAGTCCACTGTCTACGTACAGATCCAGCTTCGACCTTCCGAATCATGCTCATTGAATCACTTAGTACACACACGTTGGTATAATGCTGTGATTCCAGCCATATGAAAGCCTGTGTAACTGCCATCACCTCCATCGTCATGCTGCTCGTGGTCATAGAGTGGGCACCACTAGATTCTTGAACGGTTCGGCCCGCTGAACGGGCTGTAAATGCCCACGCACTTCTCTGCTGCTTTACAACAGATCCATCTGTATAGATGAGCTCTTCGGGGCTATCTGAGTGTTCATAGATGAGCGCGTTGACCTCTGCATTGACAGCGGCAGGGTTCTGTTCTCTGCACCGTCTGTCGAGTGTGATAATGCAGGAGAAAGTGCACTTAAAAGCTGGAGGCACCGACACCCATTCCTTGCCGGGGTTGATACTGGTAAGACTGCAGACCTGTCTGATGACATCTTCTGCCCGACCCATCCATGATTTGCCACTCTTTAGCCTGTCGCCCTTTTCTCTGAATATAGCGTTATGCAGAGGGTGCTGCTCATCTGCACTTATTTTTAAGTATGCACGAGCTCTCCAGATCTTGATCCTGTGGTTCATTTTCGGGAAGTCAAGGAGGTATCTCATTGCTACACAGATGGTGTCTCTCGTGCAGCCCAAAATGATGCGCATGGCTTCGTTTTGTACCTTTTCAAGACTTCCAATCTGTGTAGGGCTGACAGTGAGGATGGCCAGGGCATACTCGATGGGTGAAAGCACCAGTCCTTGGAACAGAAGTATTAGTAGTCTTTGCTCGATATTGGCAGTCGCCATGACTCTCATAGCTGACAACCCTTTTCGAGCTTTCGTTATGACATAATCGACATGATCTCTGAAAGACAGTCTGCAATCAAGCATTGGCTCTCTTGTTCCACACCACAGGAAGATACTGTGGTAGGTTTGGGGTTTGAAATCCATAGCGCACCTTTCCATGGTGATGTGGTGGATCGGAGTGAGAGCTCGTGTGTTTACCACCCTTAACATATAGATTGCTCTCGTTGTTTTGCCAGAGCCTCCGCCGCCATTGAGGTAGCAGAGCCGCTGTCGGATCAGCGGATCTTCGTGGCGAGGTGCGATGCTGGGTGGAAGTTCTTTTTGTATTCTTTACTCGGCTTAGGGAGATAGGCGACAAGCTCATGTGGATTGTATAGCTGCTCGCCTTTGACAGGCCACTGGGCTGGGACTACTCCATCTCATGGGGGACGGAGAGTTGGCTCGTAGTGGCAAACAGATAGATGCCGCAATACCCAGGGGATAGAGGTATTCCTCCAGCGGCACGTATGCCACAACCTCATTCTGCTGTTTTCTGGAGGTAAACGCTGTCAGTGGCTAGTCGGGCAGCCGCACGGGGTTAAATCTGGCCAACATTGAGAGGGGGTAATGTGGGCATAAGTTAGCATGCTTGCACGCAGGTTGGTTGGTGTACTAGGGATGGGACCCATCATAGTAGTTGAGGACATAGCCTTGAGGGCACCTCTGGGTTGCGCCAACCAAGGTGCCGCTCTGACAAGTGTCCCTCACGAGGAAGTCGAGCTCACACCGGTCCGTCGCAAGCCTTCGCGTCAAGCTCTTGCTACCCGCCTTGCTACCTTTTGTAAATTTACTATAGATAGCACAGCCATGGTCTCTGTCCACGGGGAGCCATACCTCGATTTCTTCTCGAAAGTTATGATAGCTTCGCGCACCTTGTGGCTCTTCAGGGCCTGACTCAACCAGAATAGCCAGCAGCGGAGTTGTCACCCAGGGCTTCTCTGCAAAGTGCCTCCCGAACCAGGAAGGAGTGACAGAGTGGATGTTGTCTTCAAAATCCCACTCTATCATTTCAGCAAAGTCTGTGCCTATGTCTTGGGGAAGAGGACGTCATGTTTCCCATTTCACTTGATCACCATAGTTTTGTATCAGCTCAGTGTTCTTGTCTCGACCATACACCATGGCCAGACCATCCAGGTATTTACTTCTCTACCCTCCCCTTGTTCTCTTCCCCTCGATCTTGGAAGTTGTCACCAAGTTCTCCAATTTATTTCTTCTCATAAGGTGACCAAATAATTGTTACTGTCTACGTCTAATTTCTCTGATCAGTTTACGGTTTTAATTTGTTTCTTGTATGATTTGATCATTGGTTTTTCTGTCTGCTTATGGTATTTATTGAATTTTCATCAGAAACCACATTTCCACAGTCATCAGATGTTTTTCAGATTGTCTGATCATTGTCCAAGCTTCACATCCATACAAAAGCACAGGTTCTAGCACTTCACACTCTTTGACTCGTTGCAAATGGCATCTTTTAATTGGTCAGTATGTTCTTCATCTTGCACAAGGCTGTCTTCGCCATGGCGATTCTTGTTCTAATCTCTTTAAGGCATCTCCAATAAGATGTTATGACTGTTCCCAGATAATTGTACCGAGTCACTTGTTCAAGAACATTATCATTTACTTGTATATTACATTGTGGTATTTCCTTCTTCTGCATGCGCTCGAAATATGGCGTAGCCTCAATTTGTTCCTGAAAGCTGGCAGGATAACAAGCTGCCAGATCTATGCTGACGATCTCTCCGGTGTCGTAGTCCATCATGTTCGAGAGGCCACCATGACCCTGTTCTACACAGGCCATCTGTATATCGTCGAGTAGGCTCGACGGAGTCGGCTTCCAGCCATTGTACTCTTTGGATTTGGTGGTTGCAGCGTAGTTCACACTGAAGTCCCGGTCGGCTAGGGACATATCACCTAAGATTCTGCAAGCAGCCTGGAGATTTTGATGATGCCGGCTGTGTCCCTCAGGCACGTTCGTCATGGAGCACGAACTGGTGGACTTCGAACCGCTTGTCTCCATCAAGAAGCCATATTGCGATTGGCTGATCATGCGTAGTTTGTCGGACAGCTTCCTAGACGTCACCCTCGTAGAGATGGAACTGCCTACTCTGTGGGAACTGCAGTGTTTAGGACCAGGCGTTGTCGTTGTGGCAGATAATGTCTATAGATCTGTGCCACCCTGGCATTTTCCGCTGTTGTAGATAGCCTCGCCAGCGATGTCCGACAGGATGATTTCCCGCTTGATGATCTTCTCTTGTTCCACCACATCGTCGACCCTGTTAACCCACTCCTGTACCTTCTTGCGCCTTATGCCAGGCCTCTCAATGCACCTTAAAAGTGCTCTACGACCCTTAGGTCGCCGAGGCGCATTAGGGCCACCATGACGGGATCTGGCTCTCTGATGGGCTAGAACCCAAACACTTCGACGGTGTCTTGGTAGACGCAAGGGAAATATGGCTTGTCAATCCCGGTCAGCCTACCTCGACTCGAGGCTCAAGAGATTGCAAAAATGAAGACGTTATTCACAGACTGGGCCTTGAAGCATGTACTACATTCATCGATAGGTCCAGCAATACACCCACAATCAACCGGAAGTGATCGACAACACATTCAGTTATATGATTCTTTATTTCAATAAATACAATACACAACAGCACTTGCTTGCCTTCTTTATTATATTACTGCCTTCTATTATATGTGTGTATCTGTAATTAATACATGCACTGCCCGCCCACCACATGCCAGTTTGTATTCTTCGAATGTATAGGCGATAGTAAACGTCACGTGACCAGCCGCGTTTATGAATAATCATTTCGTTGCAACAATGTGTGTCTCTCTCTCCCCCTCCCCCTTCCCTGTTCTCCTCAACCATGTGACAGGGTCGAAATTATTTACGATGACCCACTCGGTGCCATCTTCGGTATGTATCTCCTTCACAAACTAATTCTTATGAGGAACTCACCATCTGTCATACGGGCATCCTAGTTTTAATCTTCTACCAATCCAGTGGAGTACGCAGTAGTGATGCCATTCAACTTCAAACTCCTCTTTGGCGTCGGCTAAGAGCTGAACCCAAGGCGCATCATTAGGGATCCGTACAGGGTGAGGGACCCTAACATACAAGTTAAAGCGGCCCGCAATTGTAGCACTCATCACAATGGTTATGATCTGTGTCGTCTACGGACTCCCCGAGGGTTAGGTTCTCTTTGAGGAACCTCTCAACGCCTGCAGATCTCATGTCAGCTTCTGCCTGCTCATCCAATCTACGTTCACATGCCTGCATATAATCCTCCAACTGCCATCCTCTGACTGGAGCACGAATCAGTTTTGTCTGACGGTTTCTTTCAATTCTTTTGATGATCTCCACTTTACGTCCCTGCCGAATTCTCGCCGCAAGAGCGGTCTTTCTACTTGACACTACGAGGCCGTATGGCCTGAGTGTGGCCTTAAGTTCCACAACTGTTGGATTGGTGTATGATACTGAGTCTCTACATGGGAAAACGGTTGAGCTCAGTAAGTACGTGTGCAAATGCCTTTCTTACTCTAATTTCATTCATATAAAGGCGCATTCGCTTTGTATTGCCACAACATCCCTTGCACAGTCGATACTCATTATGGCAACTCACGCCGCACTAGCGACATGGGGCGAAGGGTTGCATTACTTTAGCTATCACTTAGTATTTATGTTGTGGGCAGTATTTGAACATATCAACTGCGTCTCTCTGGCATCTTGTAATCGTATCATGCCTCAGCCACGAACACTTTACATGAGCCCCTCTCTGTGTAACAGCATGTTTTTGCTACGTTGCCATGGTCAGCGTGACATGGAGTATTGCACGCCACACTCTAAAAGGGGAAATAAACACTTAAACAAACTGGCTGTCACTACTTCATAGCCTCATGTGTTGTGAGTGTTTTATTTCCCGCGCGAGCTTTTTTTATAGGTCGCGTTGACCTCCAGCGACCCGTGACCTAGGGTAATAGAACGGGGTCTCAAACATAGACCTGACAATAACACTCGGGTAAAACTTGGGCTATTCTTAAAGCGTCCTTTTTGTTGTTGTTGTTGCCCACAGGGCGGTACACTGGTACACCTGCTTTTCCAGTGTGTACTTGTCGCCAGTTTGCGTTTGTGGTCAATTTGTGTTTGCGACAGTGTGTGTATGTCGCCAATTTGTAATTTTCGCCAGTCTGTGTTTGTCGCCAGTTTGTGTTTGTCGCCAGTTTGTATTTGTCGCCAGTTTGTGTTTGTCGCCAGTTTGTGTTTGTCGCCAGTCTGTGTTTGTCGCTAGTTTGTGTTTGTCGCCAGTTTGTGTTTGTCGCCAGTTTGTATTTGTCGCCAGTGTGTGTTTATCGACAGTGTGTGTTTGTCGTCAGTTTGTGTTTGTCGCCAGTGTGTGTTTGTCGCCAGTATTTTGTCTAAAAAGACAGACCAAGTAAGGCGGCAAAGTGGAGAGGTTATGTTTGGCGTTTCTTACCTGCAAATGGCCACGTCACAGTTTTGAAATCTTTTACAGAGATAGTTGATCCATCAACTCCTCTCAATGGTCACTGTCTGTCTTGGTCCACCATCGCTTATACAACATACCTGCTGCTAACATATCTAGGGGCTACTCCACCATCCGCCAACACGTGGACGCAGTCACTGTGGAGAAAAGGGCACTGATGTACCAATGCTGAGAAATCACGAAGGACTGACGCCTAACTCACTGGCGCGTTTAGCTAAATTTTTTAACTGCACACTGCACTACAGACATCCAGTGGGCGGAATCGAGTGGATTCCCCTTCTTTCATAAATTGGAGGCTCATAGATTGATGATACAAATCATATTAAAGACGGGGTAATACTGTAACGAGGGGAAGTTAGATATGTGGGAAAGAAGATGGAGGACACAGGCACATGAAATAGCGGGTGTCACCTTTTTCTTCTGAACGTTATCCTCTTGTGGGGCTTAAGCCCTCAACTTTTCCTTCTGAACGTTATCCTCTTGTGGGGCTTAGGCCCTCAACTAAACCACGCCAATACGTTCTATCTTTTGCTATCTCCTGAAGCTTCCCCCCCCCCTCCCCCCTCCCCCTCCATGTTCTCCTAATGTTATTCATCTCTGTAATTCTCTTCTCCATGTGTCTTAAGTTCTCCCGTTATTTCGTGTGCCTCACAGATTCCAGACAAGAGAGAGTCTATACCAGTGTTTCCCAACGTGGGGCCCACGCCCCACAGGGGGGCAATTCGATTGTTAAGGGGGGGGGGGAGCAATTCGAAAATGGACACGTCCAGAGTTTAAGTTAACCGTATGGCGACTCTAAGACGCTACTCGAGCTGGGTAAATGTCCTGTATAAGTATAAGATAAAATTGCAGCGAAGTGCATATATATATATATATATATATATATATATATATATATATATATATCTATATATATATATATATATATATATATATATATATATATATATATATATATATATATATAAAAGGCAATCTCCGTCTGTCTGTATGTATGTCTGTATGTCCTTTATGAGTTCGCGAGCGAAGGGTCCATCCTATTGAGATGAAATTTTCTACACGTCTTCCTCTCATTCCCGCTCTGCCAACTGTCATAGTTTTTTTTTAGTGTACCAACAGTTATTTACTTAATATTACATAATATTAATTTACATTACAATTTATATATCTATTATATATTTATATACGGATTGTATCTGCAGCAAAGAACCTCAATTGCTCGGAACGCTGAAGAAGAAGAGGAAGAAGAATTTATATATAGCGAGGGGACATAACTTTTAATAGCATTGCTATATATGTAAAATTGTTGCATATTTCTCAAATAGGTGGACTTTTCGCTGCAGTTATCTACAGGCACATGCGTTATAATCCTCCTCCCCCTCCTCTCCCCTCCTCCTCCTCCTACCCTCTTCCTCCTCCCCTCCCCCTCCTCCCTCTCCCTCCTCCTCCTCCTCCATCCTCCTCCTCCTCCTCCCTCTCCCTCTTCACTTACAACCAATATTATGTTTATATTAGGGGGGGGGGGCATACTAATTTTAGAAAGGCTTAGGTGGGGCATAGCACAAAAAAGGTTGGGAAACACTGGTCTATACTGTCCTCGGGTTTACTCAGTGTGTCCTAACCAGGGCAAGAGTCTGCTCTACACCATTTGGTTCACTGGGATTTGTTTGGTTCTCTCCATGAGCCCTACATTGGTGATCGTGTCATACCATAGTACTACAACTAATCTGTGCAGGCAGCAATTAGTGAATGTTTGTTGTTTATTTTTAATTCTTTTAGTTGTTCTTCGTGTTTCTAATTCATACAGTAGTAATGATTAAACATTTGAGTTAAACATTAAATATTTGGTGTTATGATTAACTTCCTTTGACTTCCACACATGTCTCTGTGATATGAAAGCTCCTCTTGCCAGCGTATACATATACAGCTGTGAAGAAAAGGCTGGACAGAAAAACTACTGCAGGAGATCCCCATCCTAGAACGTCAAGCAATCTTTGCACACATTGTCAATGAACATTTCGAGCCAAAATAGGCCTTATCAGCCATCTTAGAACTCACGTCTCAATACTTTCAACCCCACTGGATGAAATGAATGGTCATCATCATTCTTGATGGACAAACAACACACAAACATATATATATATATATATATATATATATATATATATATATATATATATATATATATATATATATATATATATATATATATATATATATATATATATATATGTGTGTGTGTGTGTGTGTGTGTGTGTGTGTGTGTGTGTGTGTTGTTTGTCCATCAAGAATGATGATGACCATTCATATCATCCAGTGGGGTTGAAAGTATTGAGCCGTGAGTTCTAAGATTGCTGATAAGGCCTATGTTGGCTCGAAATGTTCATTGACAATGTGTGCATAGATTGCTTGACGTTCTAGGATGAGGATCTCCTGCAGCAGTTGTTCTGTCCAGCCTTTTCTTCACAGCTCTTGCAGTCCTGGTTGCTTCACAAGTGACTGCACCGTTATGTAATAATGTACGCCACGAATTACGGTCTTTAGCAGCAGTCTTCCAGGTGTCAATATGAATTCGAAAAGCTTTCAGTGAGATTTTCAGTCTTTAAAACGTTTCCTCTGGCCACCTTGGGAGCGTTTACCACAACGCAGCTCGCCGTAACAAAATTGTTTAGGGAGCCTGTGATCTGGCATACGAGTTCAGTGACCAGCCCAGCGAATCTGATTTTTAATTAGTAGAGTGTTTACTATGTGGATAAACAGGGTGATGCACTATCGCCGCTACTCTTCAATCTGGCTCTAGAGAAAGTTGTAAGGAAGGTAAAGGAGGTATGTGATATTGGAGGAACATCCAAGCTGCTTGGTTATGCAGATGATATAGATATTATAGGACAAAATGAACAAAAGACATTGGAAATATTGAGTCACTTAAAGGAAAAAGCCCAACAGATGGGGCTGGTTATCAACCAAGATAAGACAGAATATATGGTAATTTCAAGAGAAGGAATGGCTAAAAACTCTGGTCACATACAAATAGATAATATGACCATTAAAAGAACGGAAACATACAAATGCCTGGGTACAATCTTCAACTGCTCCAACATCATAAGGGAAGAAATACAAACTAGAATCAATTCTGGAAATAAGATATACTATGCACTACAACATCTACTAAAATCAAAAGCGCTATCTCGTAACACCAAAATCACAATACACAAAACACTGATCAGACCACTTGTGCTGTATGGCTCTGAAACCTGGAGAACAACGAAAGGAGACGAGGCCTTATTACAAACCTTTGAGAACAAAGTTTTAAGACGCAAGTAGTTATACACGTAGGATTCGGTTATGATTTGGAGGAGCCTCCTCAAATGACCTTGACCTCGGTTGATTTTCACTCCTCCTCGGTCATGAAGTTGGGTGGGGTAAGGGGTGATATCTAGGTCATATCTAAGGGCGATAATTCTAAGATTTTATGTTTCTAAGGGCAGATAACTATTGAGTGGGTGTATAAAAATTTTAATTAATTATTAAAAAATAAAATAAAATAAATAAAAATAAAAATAAATAACGACGGGGTGCGGGGTGGTGGCGAGGGGGTGGGCGCGTGGGGTGACGCTAGGTGATTTGGGTTTAAACACTATCATCACAGGGTTACAAATGAAAACCTTAAAATGTACAGATGGTCGATATTATTGATTTTAGCGGGTATAGCTTAGTGAAATTCGTTGGTGAGGGGTGGGTAGCGGCTATTAGTGCTTTGTAGAGTGTCGTAGCTGCCTATACACTATCATCATACGTGTTACAAATGAAACCTTGAAAGCTAAAGATCGCTGATTGTAATGGATATAGTATAGTATCATTCGGCGGTAAGGGGTGGGTACCAGGTATTAGTGGTCAAACAGTGGTCAAGCAGTGGTCAAGTAAGGAAAATTTTAGGGAAAAGTGATTGTAATGATATGATGATGCTTAAAGGGTGGTAAATTAATGGTCAAGCAAGGAAAATTTTAGGGAAAAGTGATTGTAATGATATGATGATGCTTAAAGGGTGGTAAATTAGTGGTCAAATAGTGGTCAAGCAGTGGTCAAGTAGTGGTCAAGTGGTAGTCAAGTAAGGAAAATTTTAAGGAAAATTGGTCGTAGCGACATGGTGATGGTTAAGGATGGTAAATTAGTGGTAAATTAGTGGTCAAGCAGTGGTCAAGTAAGGAAAAGTTAGGGAAAATGTTTTTTAGGTGATAAAGGTGGTAATAGTTAATGGTAATTAAAGGGTGTAAATTTTTTGGGTCAAAAGGGAAAAAAGGTAAAAGTGGTGGTCAAGATGGTCAAGTAAGGGAAAAATTTTGGGAAAATGGTTTAAATGGTGGAAAATTTAAAATGGTAAAATTGTGG
>JACEFZ010011014.1:0-98934 GCA_014155875.1 Cepaea nemoralis | reverse complement strand
TATCATTTTCTTCTTTGATCTGATAGAGTGTCAGCATTTTTCTTCTTCTTGATCTGATAGAATGTCAGCATTTTTCTTCTTGATCTGATAGAGTGTCAGCATTTTTCTTCTTCTTGACCCAGGATAATCTCAGAACTGTTCTGTAACACTGAAGTCAACAATCAATATACTGTCTGTGTATGGTCACCTGTTGCATGAGGAATCACAGTAATGACCACATGCGGCTAGAACTGACAAAATCAGGAATCCAGTTTGGTATAAACAGGAAGGATCATGGTAGAGAACACAGCAAGCAGAGACATGCATGACCAATGGGTCACTGGAACTATAAATATGTATACTCTGTAACATCTTCTGAGAGAGACGGGACACACATGGGCGTGTACTGAGGGCAGTGACTTTAGTGTTGGATGAGAGTGTCTGTCATGTTCTGCTCATCAACTTGCTAACACTGCCTCCTGAGTGTCTTCATTGCTGTTACTAACCCCACTTGCGTGTCATCAAAGCATATGAGAGATCCGATGTTCAGCACCACTTGACAAGAATGCCCTGGTGCCATCTGCCACAAAGAGCCAAACTGAAGAAATGTGATGGATACAGAGCAAGGGGAAGACCACATATAATATGGAGTGATGGTATCAAGAACAACCTTAGAGAAATGAAGACCAACTTACAAAGTGCATTGGAAGGAGTGCACAAAATATCTTTACATCTCTCACAGCACTTCACTGAGATAAATAGAGGAATAGAAGTAAAAGAAATTAAAACCCCACCCCCTTGTGTTATTGAAATTAATACTTTCTGTATTCTCATCATCTTAAATCAGATGTGACCGTGCCGGACAACGACAAGCTGCTGGTTAGTGGATCTCTGGACAGCACATTCAAGCTGTGGGCACTGAACTCAGGTACTCTTGGTATCTTTCTCACAGACATTGTTTTAAATGTCCGTAAGGTTATCGAAGTATTCATTTTTGTCTTCATCACTGTAAATGTCGTTACATGGGGTGTATAATAGCTTGTTTTACTGCCTTCTTTAATCTGATTAATATTGTTCTTTCTGGTATAAATTACATGTTGATAATGCCTCACATTGTTTTCAGGATGTTACATAAAATCCATAATATAAAAAGAATTTAAATATCTAGGAAGTATGATCACAGAAGATAGCATAGTAGACAGAGAAATTTAAATCAGATATCAAAAAGCAAGGGAATTTAAATCACAACTATCACTCACACTGAAACATCCAAATATACCTGTGTCTGCAAAACGGCAGATAATAAATAGCATATTCATACCAATCCTATGCTACGAACGTCAAACTTGGACATTATCTAGATCACACTTATGCAATATCAACACCTACAAGATAACATGCTTGAAATAAAGTAAGAAATAATGTTATCAGACAGACATTGGGAGCAACACCTTGTGCCACATATATTGAAAGCCAGGAGATCAAATGGTTGGGTCATCTTGTTAGAATGTAACACCATCAACTACCAGTACTGGCCCTACATCAAAGAAGATCTAATACAAGAGCAAGAGGACACCCAATAAGAAAATGGATTGATGACATCGAAGACATTGTACAATCATATGGATGGCCACTATCCAGTGCCGCCCATTGGGTGCTGGAACGTCAACTATTCCTCCCCACAACACTTGACGGCACAAGTGGAAGATGATGATGATGATGACTCTTGGCATCTACACAGTCAAGTTACACATTCAGACTAGGCATCTTGAAGTGTTGCACGTCTTTTTATGTTTCAACTTACCATAGGCCCTCAACTTAGCCAGGCTCTGTGCATAATTGGATTTTGTAGCTGAAGTGTTTTACAGGGTAGGATAGTCAGTCTCATGCCAACCCTCAAAAGCCTCCTCTTACAGCATGTTGCAGCGAATGAATCACCAACACACCAGAAGTCAACGGTTAGAGGTACTAGAACACCATCCATCCATCCATCATGTGCCACGCCGGTAAGCGTGGGCAGTCATGATTTGCCATTTCACTCGATCACCAGAGTCGTGGATCAGCTCAGTGTTCTTGTCTCAACCATACCGCAGGGCCAAGCCATCCAAGTATTTACTTCTCTGTCTTCCCCTTGTTCTCTTCCCCTCAATCTTGCCACTTGTCACCATTTCTTCTCATAACATGTTCAAAAACTTTTCATTGTCTACGTATAATGTGAATAACGAAGACACAAACAATAGATTGCACGATTTATTGCCTGGCATATTTCGCTGCATCTCGTCAGGTACATACTGCAGAAATCACACAACTTACGTGAATTAACTAGATAAATCCTTCAAGTTGAAATATACACATATTCGCACAGTAATGTCGATTGTCTACCACGGTAATTTTAAGCTGACTAACATGTCTTTCTGTTTACACAATTCTGGCTTGCGTTGATAGATCATAATTGCTTCTGCAAATTTTAACAAGTGAGTATTTTGTGTTCTAAACAACACGCGAAAAGCAGTGTCTCTGGACACAACGTGGCCACTGGCAACGATGTGCCTGCCGATTGAAGACGCCGGGAGCTTCCGGTGTGTCGGCTCCTCGCGGCTAGCATCTCCTGTGTGTTGTATCTTGTTGACCCATTGAGGTATGTGTTCTGACACCCGTTTGTTAAGCTGTCTCTCCGTTCGACCAATGTAAACGGCCTGGCATCTACATGTGAATTGGTAAATACAATTGTTTGTGGCGTACAGAGGAACAGGCTCTTTGACTGTTGGTGTAGGAATGGGTACGGTTTTACATCTAATGACTGGAGTTGCCGCACAGAATGTTCGACCTACTGCTGTAGTAAGCCGGTCTTGTAGACGTTGCATTACGTCATCCCCTCGAAAGGTTAGCTGGATGAATACCTTGAGTTTAGGGACTGTAGTTACGTCTGCTTTGGGTTTGGGCTGTTGGCAATACGTATAATGTCTCTAATCAATTTATGATTTTCATTTGTTTCTTGTAGGACTTGGTCGTTGGTTTTTCTGTCTGTCCATGGTATTCTTTGCATTATCCTCAGAAACCACATTTCTACAGCCATCAGATGTTCAGCTTGACTGCTCATTATCTATGCTTCACATTCATACAAAAGTACAGGCTCTATGTAGCACTTCAACACTCTTTTTCTCATAGCAATTGATATCTTTTTATTGGTCATGATATTTTTCATCTTGCAAAAGGCTACCTTCACCATGGCAATTCTTGTTCTACTCTCTTCAAGGCATCAAGTATAATGAGCCACATCACAAAGATGTTGCTAAGAATTATCATGTAAAGAGTTAGGAAGAAAATACAACCTGAAATAGGAGAAGAACAACGCGGGTTTGTAGAAGGAAAGGGTACAGTAAATGCTGTGCACATGCTGAGAACAGTAATGGAGCGTTCTATAGAAGTAAAAAAGATATACATCTTTGCTTTATTGACTACACGAAGGCTTTCAATAGAGATGCTTGTAGATCTACAAACTGATGGGAAGACATTCGACTTGTAAAAAACATACTGGAAACAACAAGCTGCCATCAGAATTGATAATGAAGTAGGTCAATATCGGCCTATTAAGAGAAGTGTAAGACTGGAATGTGGAATGTCTCCAGATCTGTTTTCCCTGTATATTGACAATATTTTCAGAAATGTACAAGATATGAAAGGAATCATCATTGGAGGAAGAAACATCAATAACATTAGATAAGCAGATGATACAGTATTGATTGCAGAACACCATCACACGTAACAAAATTGACGTTGTAGTTAAAGCCTTCATCAGCACACAAACAACAAACACACTCCGATACAACTACATGAACAACTCTATATAACGATATGTATACATATATATATATACACACACACATATATATATATATATATATATATATATATATATATATATATATATATATATATGTGTTATATAACAATATATATGTGTATATATGTCCTCTTTTACCATGACATTGTTTCAAAGAAAGAACGAACAAACTTTATTTTTAAAGGGTCTTAAATTGGCATGCAGGCTCGTCTTATATTCATCCCTTCCAATCACTCATCTTTCACACATCAATTAACTATTGTGCATGTTACATTCACACAGGGAAAAAGACATTGTCAAATGAAAGTTGTGAACATAATGTATATGACTATGTTATGAGACAGGCAGGCAGCCAGTCACGCATAAACACATACGTACATGCCTGCATTCATGCTTACATTATTTACACAAACTCTCACAGTAATGTACCCACTCAGTAACCATACACACTCCCTTGCGTACACATATACTCACAATCACAAACTCACTAACAAAGGTTTACTTATACATATATACATACTCTCTCTCTTTCTTTCTCTCTCTCTGTCCAATTCTTAGTTTGAATTTGTTCGTTCATTCTCTCTCTCTCTCTCTCTCTCTCTCTCTCTCTCTCTCTCTCTCTCTCTCTCTCTCTCTCTCTCTCTCTCTCTCTCTCTCTCCTCTCTCTCTCTCCTCTCTCTCTCTCCTCTCTCTCTCCTCTCTCTCTCTCCTCTCTCTCTCTCTCTCTCACTCACTCACTCACTCACTCACTCACTCACTCAAGCGATAGTATGGTCTTTCATCTCTAGTCTCTAGTGCTGGCTCATACAGCCACTGTAGCAGACTGGCTTCATACATCCACTGTGGCAGACTGGCTTCATATACAGCCACTGTAGCAATCTGGCTTCATACAGCCACTGTGGTAGACTGGCTTCATACAGCCACTGTGGTAGACTGGCTTCATACATCCACCGTGGCAGACTGGCTTCATATACAGCCACTGTAGCAATCTGGCTTCATACAGCCACTGTGGTAGACTGGCTTCATACAGCCACTGTGGTAGACTGGCTTCATACATCCACCGTGGCAGACTGGCTTCATATACAGCCACTGTAGCAATCTGGCTTCATACAGCCACTGTGGTAGACTGGCTTCATACATCCACCGTGGCAGACTGGCTTCATATACAGCCACTGTAGCAATCTGGCTTCATACAGCCACTGTGGTAGACTGGCTTCATACAGCCACCGTGGCAGACTGGCTTCATATACAGCCACTGTAGCAATCTGGCTTCATACAGCCACTGTGGTAGACTGGCTTCATACATCCACCGTGGCAGACTGACTTCATACAGCCACTGTAGCAATCTGGCTTCATACAGCCACTGTAGCAATCTGGCTTCATACAGCCACTGTGGCAGACTGGCTTCATACATCCACTGTGGCAGACTGACTTCATAAAGCCATTGTAGCAATCTGGCTTCATACAGCCACTGTGGCAGACTGGCTTCATACATCCACTGTGGCAGACTGACTTCATAAAGCCATTGTAGCAATCAGGCTTCATACAACCACTGTAGCAATCAGGCTTCATACAACCAATGTAGAAATCTGGCTTCTTACAGCCACTGATGCTCTGTCCTTCTTCTGCGTTCATCTGGAATGTTGTTTTAGATGTAATTGTGTTGTGCCTGTACAGCAGAGCTGCGATATTTAAACCTTTCGGCCAACACATTCGACTTCTTCAGGCATTTGTTGGCTGGGTTACCTTCCCAGGTATGCTCTGTTCTGCCCATCATATTATTGTTTAAGAGTTGAGTTGAGTCAAGAACCGACAACACAGCACTCAGGATATTCCCATGTGTGTTCCATTCTCATCTACAACAGCCAGCGGAGAGTCCCAATACTAGTGGTATCAGTAACAGTCTGATTATGTGTCCACACACAGTGTTCATGGTCTGACTTCATTTTCATGCCATTTCAGTGCCACCAATATCATACCCATCATCATCAAGTGCCTCGCGACTGGCACAGGCAATCATGCTTGTCCACATCTTGCAATCTCCATATTAATATTGTATTAAACAATATCCTAATATGAATCAATACCATATTAAACGTATGTTGTGACAGGTGGAAAGAGAGATGGAGGAGGACAGTATAAGAACATTCTTGACAGTCTTGTGTCATGGTATGGAAGGGAATCAACACACGAATTGATCCATGACGTCAGAGATCACAATTTATATAGGGGCATGATCACCCATGCCAGTCGGCAAGGCACTGGATGATGATGATGATGATTAAACTGTAACCAGGCTGTGAAATGTTGAATTTGTTTGTTCCAGGAGAGTTGCTGAAATCTGTGTACACATACAACCCTGTTGTATGTATTGCTTATTGTGCTCAGGCAGCACGGTTGATCACTGGCTCAGGTAAAACATGTTTTCAGTATTTGCATTGAACAAATATTTCAAGTATGTACACATTCGCACATGACAGTAACACATCTGCACATGACAGTAACACATCTACACATGACAGTAACACATCTACACATGACAGTAACACATCTACACATGACAGTAACACATCTACACATGACAATAACACATCTACACATGACAGTAACACATCTACACATGACAGTAACACATCTACACATGACAGTAACCCATCTACACATGACAGTAACACATCTACACATGACAGTAACTCATCTACATGTGACAGTAACACATGCACACATGACAGTAAAACATCTACACATGACAGTAACACATCGACACATGACAGTAACACATCGACACATGATAGTAACACATCGACACATGACAGTAACACATCTACACATGACAGTAACACATCTACACATGACAGTAACACATCTACATATGACAGTAACACATCTACATATGACAGTAACACATCTACACATGACAGTAACTCATCTACATATGACAGTAACACATCTACACATGACAGTAACACATCTACACATGACAGTAACACATCTACACATGACAGTAACACATCTACACATGACAGTAACACATCTACATATGACAGTAACACATCTACACATGACAGTAACTCGTCTACATATGACAGTAACACATGCACACATGACAGTAACACATCTACACATGACAGTAACACATCTTCACATGACAGTAACACATCTACACATGACAGTAACACATCCACACATGACAGTAACACATCTACATATGACAGTAACACATCTACATATGACAGTAACACATCTACACATGACAGTAACACATCTACACATGACAGTAACACATCTACACATGACAGTAACACATCTACATATGACAGTAACACATCTACATATGACAGTAACACATCTACACATGACAGTAACACATCTACACATGACAGTAACTCATCTACATATGACAGTAACACATCTACACATGACAGTAACTCATCTACATATGACAGTAACACATCCACACATGACTGTAACACATCCACACATGACTGTAACACATCCACACATGACAGTAATGGAGGCATTGAATAGATACTTCAGATATGTACACATGACAGTAAGAGAGACATCAGACAGATATTTCAGCTATCTATACATGACAGTAACACATCTACACAATCACAAGCAGCATATCTGGCTTATGATAGAGAGGAAGTGTGAAAGATTGTTATGGGAAAATAGTTCTGTACAGTACATGCCACTGACTCATGATGATGATGATAACATGTCTAATTGCAAGTGAAGCCATTAACATTGACACATACTCTAGATTTCTCCTTGTTCTATGTTTCTCTTTTGACGAGGCTGCATCACACCTATTTATAGCTCACAGATCAGCATCTCCAACATCGGAGTGCACTTGTATCAGGGCTGCTTCCTCCAGGTAGATTCTATCCAAGGTCACGGCCTTTGTCTATCCATGAATAGGTTTTCTTGCCCAATAGTTTTGCTAGGGAGGTGACCTTATGGCCTTCTTTTGTGATTTCCCACTGCCATGAGATTTTTAATGAGCACTACTTCCTGGTTTTCACCCTTACCAAGAAGATTAGGTATCCTATCCCACTACCCAAGAGATCATATATCATTAGAGACACCATTGGTTCTTGGACAAATTCCCGGTCCATTGCCAGAAACAAATCCCGTACCTTCTTGGTCTGAGGCAGACATGGTAGCCTCTCAACCACCACTTCCTGTTGCTCTACTTTTAGAAACCAGTCTAGAATATAAGCACATTGATCAGTTGTGTTCTCGGAAACATATTTAACAAGACCTTTGCAGATCGTCATGCTTGTCACAGTCCTTCACAGAAATGTGTGGTCCTTTATTGTTATTGATAATCTTGAACTGTTCCTCATGTGAATTGTTGTACAGGTCTTTCACACACTCTGACCATGTATCTACATTCTGCTCCGTGGCCATTTTGTCTTTTTGGTATTCAGGCAACCCGTTGATGTGGGTGTTCTTTTGTAGTGAGGCATTAACTCTTTTAAGAATTTATTTTGGGTGACATTTTGTTTTTCAGTTTCCTTGCAGTTTTCATCACGTTTTCATCTTCTTTGCCTCTTTATGTATTGTTCTAATTTTTCTTTGAATCTTTTCATATTTTTCTTGGTTTAAAAAAAAAATAGTTTTAGGATATCTTTAGTCATCCATTTCCTATCACATGTCATCTTCATTTTTAATATTTGTTTGTGCAGCTTGTCTGGCAGAGTTCTTCAGTATGTCCCATTGATCATTAGCATCTTGAAATAGAATTTATAGATCACACAGTGCATCAAATCTCTCTTATTTATTTCTACGTTGATTTTGTCTATTATCTCTTTCTCATTCATTAATGCAAACAGATAAAATGTAATGTTTCTTGGTCTATATTTCACCATCTTTAACTTTACATGTATTTTACTTCTTGCTAATTTATGATCACAGTAGCAGTCTGCATTAGGTTGAGTTTTTGCGACTTTTAAAACATTTTGACATCTGAGGATGTAATTAGTCTGGTTTCTGATCTTATTGTTGGGACTCTTCCTTGTCCATAATCTCCTTGGTGTTGCTGACACCAGGTCTTTCCAACAACCTTATCATGCTCTTTTACCCCACACTACATGTAGATAAAGGATTAATAAAATAGAAGTATTTTAAAAATGCAGAACTGTTTTCAGAAAATGAGAAACAATGTATGATTGGGACAGGGTGTGAGAGATGTGGCAAAAAAAAGTCTGATAGCAGAAAGTTTGGACTTATTTTCTTGTCAGTAATTGTGGACATTGGTCATCTGTCAACTGATGGTGGTAAGCTGGAGATGTGGAATGATTGGGACAGGGTGTGAGAGATGTGGCAAAGAAAGTCTGATAGCAGAAAGTTTGGACTTATTTTCTTGTCAGTAATTGTGGACATTGGTCATCTGTCAACTGATGGTGGTAAGCTGGAGATGTGGAATGATTGGGACAGGGTGTGAGAGATGTGGCAAAGAAAGTCTGATAGCAGAAAGTTTGGACTTATTTTCTTGTCAGTAATTGTGGACATTGATCATCTGTCAACTGATGGTGGTAAGCTGGAGATGTGGAATGATTGGGACAGGGTGTGAGAGATGTGGCAAAGAAAGTCTGATAGCAGAAAGTTTGGACTTATTTTCTTGTCAGTAATTGTGGACATTGGTCATCTGTCAACTGATGGTGGTAAGCTGGAGATGTGGAATGATTGGGACAGGGTGTGAGAGATGTGGCAAAGAAAGTCTGATAGCAGAAAGTTTGGACTTATTTTCTTGTCAGTAATTGTGGACATTGGTCATCTGTCAACTGATGCTGGTAAGCTGGAGATGTGGAATGATTGGGACAGGGTGTGAGAGATGTGGCAAAGAAGGTCTGATAGCAGAAAGTTTGGACTTATTTTCTTGTCAGTAATTGTGGACATTGGTCATCTGTCAACTGATGGTGGTAAGCTGGAGATGTGGAATGATTGGGACAGGGTGTGAGAGATGTGGCAAAGAAAGTCTGATAGCAGAAAGTTTGGACTTATTTTCTTGTCAGTAATTGTGGACATTGGTCATCTGTCAACTGATGGTGGTAAGCTGGAGATGTGGAATGATTGGGACAGGGTGTGAGAGATGTGGCAAAGAAAGTCTGATAGCAGAAAGTTTGGACTTATTTTCTTGTCAGTAATTGTGGACATTGATCATCTGTCAACAGATGGTGGTAAGCTGGAGATGTGGAACTTGGCTTCAGGAGAAAATACGTTTTCATCTCTTGCCCATAACGCCTCGGTGACTGGCTTGAAGGTATCTAATTAGCCTAGTTTCATTCTTCTGTATCACTCAGCATGTGAGTTCTGCTGTATCTCTTAGCTTGTGAATTGTGTGGTATCTGTTAGCATGTGAATTCAGGTGTTTATGTGAGCATGTGCATTCTACTGCATCTGTTAGCAAGTGAATTCTTTTGGATTTGTTAGTATGTGAAATGTGCATGTTTGTTAGTATATGAATTCTGCTGTGTCAGTTAGTATGTGAATTCTCCTTGATATGTTAAAACATGAATTATATGTGGCTGTATCTGTTAATATGTGAATTTTCTTGGATCTCGTAGTATAAGAATTATATGTAGCTTTATCTGTTAGCTTGTGAATTTTACTCGTATTGACTGTTAGCATGTGCATTTTGGGGCCTCATGCCAGCATGTAAGTTTTATGGACTCTTGTTAGTGTTAGCATGTGAATTCTCTTGGCTCCGTTAGCACATACATTCTGTCGTAAAGTTAATAAACAAATTCTATTTTGCTCTATTAGCAAAGTAATTGTGCTATATGAAATGCATACATTTGTTACAGTGACAGTAAATATTCTATTGTGTAATTGTTTACTGAAAAATGAAAACTAGAACTTGCTGTCAGTTGATGACAGTAGACTTGACACAACCCATGGCAGCAGCAAATGATGACTGATTCAACCATCAATCTCTCTGTGAGGCTCCTTCCACATCCTGGCAAGGCCCTGGGTGACAGGCTTCTACACCTCCGACTCGGGGCTCTTGTCAGCCCTCACCTGACCAGCACAAGTCAAGGTCCACATAGTCATGTTCCACTTCCTGCTCTCAGTGTGCAGCAGTTTCACCACACAGTCATGTTCCACTTCCTGCTCTCAGTGTGCAGTAGTTCCACCACACAGTCTATAAATTAGTCGTTCCACAAAGTTCTCCCAAACTAGAACTCTCATGCTTCTGTGTTCAGTCAGACACATAACATCTGGCATGTCTGAATGAAGGTCAGACTCAGGCCAGCGTAATGATGCCATTTTCCATACAATAACTAATTGTTTCATACAGCTCACGATGTTAACAGCTGGGTTGCTGCAATGATAGATTCACTTGAGACATAACATGGATAGATGGAACATAGTGTCGTCGTCAGGTGGTTGAACAGTGGAACTTGATCGTATACAGTTGAAAAGACACTAGACATGAGTTAACATAAGCATCAATCATGAAAAAGAGTGGGTTAGAGTACTGGAAGACATGACAGACTGGCACAATGTAATAGTAACAAAGGGTTGTGAGTGCAGGGAATGAGTGGTGGGCCGTACAAAGTTTGAGGTGCAAAAACTGATCCAGAGTAATCCACATCAAGGTGATATAGTCATCTACACCGATGGGTCAGTGGTGAGAAAAGACGTCAATGGGGTTTCATTGTGAAGGCTAATGGACGATTCTTGAAAAAGGAAAGTCTGGCATATGAGACTATGACATCCAGCACGAGAATGGAGGTGGAAGCAGTCACAGCAGCATTCTGTTGGTTGGAGGAGACCACTACAACACACATTGTATTCATTACAATCGCAAGGAGTATGCTTAGTAAGGTGGAGAAAGGAATGTTTCATGTGGAATGGCTCACCTCGCTTCAGAGGTCTCAGATTGCGAGAATTGTATGGATTTGTTTGCCCTAGCCATGCGGGAAAAGGAACAGGCTGATAGGCTGGCAGGGAATGCACCTCTTGGTGGTAGATTACCTATGGACAAGAGAGAGATGGTCATGCGCCTTTGGAGAAGGTGGGGGAACAGATTGAGAATCCATATGTGGAAAGAATGAGATTGCTGGGGATATGCAGGGGTTCTGGAAGAATCTAAAAACTGATAGGGAAGACCAGGAGAACTGTCAATCAGATAGTAATGGAAACAATTAGCAGTGTGACTCATCGCTCGCTGTTGAACGAGGCGACTGAGCGCATATGGGAATGTCCTGAGTGCAGTGATGTTGGTTCTTAACTCAAGTCAACTCAACTCACATAAGCATCCGCTGATAAAGTGGTCCTGACACAGAAGTAAACTATGTCTGTTGTCGATTAGTCCAGTGATCACAAGTAGGTACCCCTGATACTCACCATCTTGTCACTATAGTTGGCTCTCTGTTGACACTAGCTTGTGTTTGTTTCCATTAGTGTGCACTCAATGTCTACTGTTTGTTTATTGTCTGTTTCAGTGGATATTTTAACTCATTCTATCTTCTCTACTAGTAACACTTCATCAGAGTCCTTGACAATTAAAGACAACAAAGTTGCAGTCAGAACGTCAACATTGTAGAAAGCTAGAATGTGTGTCAGCTGCTGCATTACAAGCCATGCGTTGTTGGCAAATTTATCATACATTGTAGCATAACAAAAACCAGGAACCTGTTCACATAATGTGACACAAGCTGGAAATGTGCTGTCACTGTCATTTAAACACACTGAAATCTGCTGTTGGCATTGTACGTTGAGGAATGTTGTTGTTACTGTTTGAAATTATCTGTGGGGAATGTTGTTGTTACTGTTGAGGAATGTTGTTGTTACTGTTGAGGAATGTTGTTGTTACAGTTTGAAATCATCTGTGGGGAATGTTGTTGTTACTGTTGAGGAATGTTGTTGTTACAGTTTGAAATAATCTGTGGGGAATGTTGTTGTTACTGTTGAGGAATGTTGTTGTTACTGTTTGAAATCATCTGTGGGGAATGTTGTTGTTACTGTTGAGGAATGTTGTTGTTACAGTTTGAAATCATCTGTGGGGAATGTTGTTGTTACTGTTGAGGAATGTTGTTGTTACTGTTTGAAATCATCTGTGGGGAATGTTGTTGTTACTGTTGAGGAATGTTGTTGTTACAGTTTGAAATCATCTGTGAGGAATGTTGTTGTTACTGTTGAGGAATGTTGTTGTTACAGTTTGAAATCAACATCTGTGGCTGGTCTCAAAAGGCATTGCCTGTGTTGAACTCGGGGACAAATTTGTGGAAGTGAGACTAGGCAGACATGTGCAGGACATGACAATCCCTTGGATGAGCCCAGAACCAGAGCATATGTATTGTTTCAGCAGTAATAGAAGCCTCCTTGGATAGCTGAGACTACTCATGTGTTGCCACTGCTTTTCTATGAAGGTCAAATTACATGCGTACAGTTCTTCAGGAGGATCTTGGTTGAGTACACCTCCCTTGGATGGAATGGACGAGGATGAAGTCAACAGATTGAAACCATGAAATGTCCAGTGTAACCACACACAAAGTCTAATAGTTAGCAAATTCCGGACAAAATCTGGACATGTCAGATGAAAGGCACAATGCCACAGCTCTGCTGCAAACAGATCAAAGCTGATGATACCTTATAGCAGACACTGCACCTGGGGTGTAGTGTGTTAGATTACACACACATACAAGGTAATGAGATTGTCACCTTTTCTTCTCAGAAAATTGTGACAATTGTCTGGTACTCATTTGTATGAGGTTAGGTCATCTCCAAAGCCATGCCACTTGAAAAGCATGATCATGTCTCTACTAGGTATTGAACCCAGTCTGCTGTCTTGGCAGGCCAGCACGCTAATCATGATGACAGCACGGCTGACTGTAAACAGACACAACACACATATGTCTAACAATAATAAATCATAGAACACAAACAAATACAGAAGAAACAGTTCCAGAAACTAGTAATATGACCACAAATATGTCGCCAGGTTTCAGGCAAGACTGTGTACAGCTGTGCCTCCGATGGCATCATCAGGATCCACCAGGTGGCAGAAGACAACCAGCTGACCTGTGTTTTTGTGTCGGAGAATCTGAAAACATCCGCCGGCGACCCTGTCATCACCAGAAGCATCCGATGTCTGGACCTCTGTTCGGATCTACTCTTGTTTGGTGATGATTCCAGGAACATTAAAACTCTGGACTGGAAGAAAGGTCTGTTATAATATTGTTGCATACACAGGGATTGATTGATTGATTGACACATCATGGCATTATATTCCTCTCTGTCATTCTGCATGATTCTGTCATTTGTGTACTCAATTTGAAGCCAGCTTGATCGTGTTGTTTATGTGTATTTATGATGGCAAATAATTGTTGTTTTGTCTGTATAATTGTTGTTTTGTCTGTCCTTTGTAAAGCATATAATGCTATAGTTTGTATACATTTGTCTTACTTCTGTTGAATGTTTGATTAGAACATTTGAGTTGCTAAGGCAATATGACAATAATTACATGCAAAACCAATAAATCAGAGAATGAGAAAGTGATGAAGCATATGAAGAGAAACAAAAGTAATGACACTCATATTGCTGAAGTTGGTTTGCCATGCAAATGCATGAGTGCCGGTCATTTAGAAAGCAATGGCAAACTATTGAATGTAAATTTGCCAAGAAATCACGGACAGCCAAAAAATGCTGGGGTTGACTGTGATGCCCTTAACTGACTGCCTGCCGCGAGTCGATAGGTCGGTTCAATGGAATGGTTCTGGCACTCGCCAGGTCTGCTTGGTATAGACAGTGCGTTATTTGCTTCATTTCTATTACTTTCCACAATATTTAGTGCCCAGAAATGACAATTCACACACATAAAAGATTTCCCTTTGACTAGTGATAGACAAGGCTGGCGGATTTAAGTAGTGTTATAAGTAGTTTGTTTTGATTATTTTTGAAATAACAACACTTTCTAGTTCTGGACCTCGTATTTTAATAAAATTACCATTTTACACAATTTTATATTATAGTTATTGTGATTTAAAGGACTTTGTGAAAGATTCTAAAACTAATGCCACATGCAGTATTCAGTTAATTATTTAGAAGATGGTCATAATTGAAAACAAAACTAACAGTGAAAGTTCCTCATAATATGATGGCACATGTCGACTTATGCTTACGCTAATGGGCCACACTTGTGCCACTAAATTTGCTTTGCCTATCACTAGGAAGAACGAAATACCACAATGTAATATACAAGTAAATGGGAATAATCTTCAACAAGTGAATAGGTACAATTATCTCGGAACAGTAATAATGTCTGATGGGATATGCCTTGAAGAGATTATAACAAGAATCGCCATGGCAAAAGTAGCCTTTAGCAAGATGAAAAACATACTGACCAATAAAAAGATGTCAATTGAAACGAGAAAAAGAGTGTTGAGGTGCTACATAGAACCTGTACTTTTATATGGATGTGAAGCTTGGACAATGAGCAGTCAAGCTGAAAAACATCTGATAGCTGTAGAAATGTGGTTTCTGAGGAAAATGCAAAGAATACCATGGACAGCCAGAAAGACCAATGAACAAGTCCTTGGAAAAACAAGTGAAGATCGTAAACTGATTAGAGACATTAGATGTATAAACCATAGATTGCACGATTTATTGCCTGGCATATTTCACTGCATCTCGTCAGGTACATACTGCAGATATCACACAATGTAAAGTGAATTAACTAGATAAATCCTTCAAACTGAAATATACACATGTTCACACAGTAATGTTGATTGTCTACCACGGTAATTTTAAACTAACTAACATGTCTTTCTGCTTGCACAAGGACGGCTTATGAAGGTTGATTATTATAGCTTCAGCAAACTTTAACAATCGACTACTTTGTGTGTTGAACAACACACAGGAGGCAGTGTCTCTTTCAACCATGTGACCGCTCTCGAGCACATGTCTCCTGATCGATGAAACAGGACTGTTCCGGTGTGTCGGCCTGCCTAGGCTACCATCTTCTGTGTGTAGTATCTTGTCCACCCAATTCGGAATGTGTTCCAAAACCCTGCAGTGTAACTGTCGCTCAGTTCTACCTATGTAGAAGGCCTCGCATCTGCATGTAAATTGGTAAATACAATTTGATTTGGCGTACAAAGCCACCCTATCCTTGGCTTGCTGGTTGCTCTTTCAATTATTTGTCTGGCACCATTTGTCTAGTCCGCCTTCAGACGTGGAACGGACTGCTTGACTTGTTACTGGTTCTTTGAGGTGACCATGTGGTGATGTGTCGAAGCTCACTTATCACCTGGGCTACACAACAGGTCCATGTCTGATGTGTTGCTGGTTTGACATTTGTCTGCTGTCTGATATGTCTTCTAATGTCTGCTTCTCTCCCATGTCTTCTGTGAGTGCCACTCAGTATGTTCCATGTATTCATGCAGTTACCATGATTGTCTCACGGACTTCAAAAGCTCCTCTATCACCTGTTGTTTCAGGCCTGGTGAGCAAGCTGGCCAACCACACAGACAACTTCACCTTCACTGATGCCTTGTGTTGTCACGGAGACCTGCTGCTGTCTTCCAGCTACGACCTGGACGAAGCGCTGGGTTACATCAACGGTAAGTCTGTTTGTGAACAGCTTCTTTTCAGTGTAGATGGCTGCTCATAGTCTGCTAGTGTGTGGAGCTGAGGCGATTGAATCTGGGATGTTGAGATTCTTTTCTGAGATAGGATTTTGTTTATAGATGTCTGAATCTGCTATTTGTGGGTGTTCTGCGATTAATGGAGGTTTAAACTATAGGAAACAAATATTGTGGCAGAGATGTGTAGGTTTTAGAGTGTAGGAGGGATATGGATCTTTTAAAGTGTAAGAAACATCTGAATCTTTTAGAGTGGAAAAGATGTGGATCTTTTAGAGTATAGGAAAGACGTGGATCTTTTGGAGTATATGAAAGATGTGAATCTTTTAGAGTATAAGAAAGATGTGGATCTTTTAGAGTGTAGGAGAGAGTGGATTTTCTATTCCATTTGGCTCTGTCTCATTCCACAGAGCGGCCTGCTGAAAGTGTCTCACGGAGCACAAACTCCATAGCTCCAGCGAGGACACCAGGAGTCTCCAAGAAAATTGAACTTGCGAACCAAATGACTGAGCGTGGAACCAAACCCAAACCTCAGTGTATGAGGCGGTGCCTTAACCACTATGCCATGGAGATAACCCACCTCCCAGTCTGACATACTACAGAGTATGACGTGGACGACTTAACCACTATGCCATGGAGATACTCCCCTCCCAGTCTGACATACTACAGAGTATGAGGCGGTGGCTGAACCACTATGTCATGGAGATACCCCCCTCCCGGTCTGACATACTACATAAATCTGATTAGATGTTTTCATGTGCAGCACAAGAAAATGTTCCGTCTGTGAACAATATGCCCTCAAGCCACTCACTGTGGTTATTGTCTGTTGAACACTTGTTGCAATACCATCTGAGATTACAAGAGTTCAGGACAATCAGTCACTGACACTGATAGAGAGAACACTTGTTGCAATACCATCTGAGATTACAAGAGTTCACCATCTGAGATTACAAGAGTTCAGGACAATCAGTCACTGAAACTGATAGAGAGAACACTTGTTGCAATACCCTCGGAGATTACAAGAGTTCAGGACAATCAGTCACTGACACTGATAGAGAGAACACTTGTTGCAATACCATCTGAGATTACAAGAGTTCACCATCTGAGGTTACAGGAGTTCAGGACAATCAGTCACTGAAACTGATAGAGAGAACACTTGTTGCAATACCATCTGAGATTACAAGAGTTCACCATCTGAGGTTACAGGAGTTCAGGACAATCAGTCACTGAAACTGATAGAGAGAACACTTGTTGCAATACAATCTGAGATTACAAGAGACAATCAGTCACTGAAACTGATAGAGAGAACACTTGTTGCAATACCATCTGAGATTACAAGAGACAATCAGTCACTGAAACTGATAGAGAGAACACTTGTTGCAATACCATCTGAGATTACAAGAGACAATCAGTCACTGACACTGATAGAGAGAACAC
Source organism: Cepaea nemoralis (assembly GCA_014155875.1). Taxonomy (NCBI): domain Eukaryota; kingdom Metazoa; phylum Mollusca; class Gastropoda; order Stylommatophora; family Helicidae; genus Cepaea; species Cepaea nemoralis. Next base: position 81,075 of record JACEFZ010011014.1, on the reverse strand, counting down.
TTGTTGCAATACCATCTGAGATTACAAGAGACAATCAGTCACTGAAACTGATAGAGAGAACACTTGTTGCAATACCATCTGAGATTACAAGAGTTCACCATCTGAGGTTACAGGAGTTCAGGACAATCAGTCACTGAAACTGATTGAGAGAACACTTGTTGCAATACAATCTGAGATTACAAGAGACAATCAGTCACTGAAACTGATAGAGAGAACACTTGTTGCAATACCATCTGAGATTACAAGAGACAATCAGTCACTGAAACTGATAGAGAGAACACTTGTTGCAATACCATCTGAGATTACAAGAGACAATCAGTCACTGAAACTGATAGAGAGAACACTTGTTGCAATACCATCTGAGATTACAAGAGTTCACCATCTGAGATTACAAGAGTTCACCATCTGAGATTACAAGAGTTCACCATCTGAGATTACAAGAGTTCAGGACAACCAGTCACTGACACTGATAGAGAGAACACTTGTTGCAATACCATCTGAGATTACAAGAGTTCAGGACAATAATTCACTGAAACTGATAGAGAGAACACTTGTTGCAATACCATCTGAGATTACAAGAGTTCAGGACAATAATTCACTGAAACTGATAGAGAGAACATTTGTTGCAATACCATCTGAGATTACAAGAGTTCACCATCAGAGATTACAAGAGTTCACCATCTGAGATTACAAGAGTTCACCATCTGAGATTACAAGAGTTCAGGACAATCAGTCACTGACACTGATAGAGAGAACACTTGTTGCAATACCATCTGAGATTACAAGAGTTCACCATCTGAGATTACAAGAGTTCACCATCTGAGATTACAAGAGGTCAGGACAATCAGTCACTGACACTGATAGAGAGAACACTTGTTGCAATACCATCTGAGATTACAAGAGTTCAGGACAATAATTCACTGAAACTGATAGAGAGAACACTTGTTGCAATACCATCTGAGATTACAAGAGTTCATGACAATAATTCACTGAAACTGATAGAGAGAACACTTGTTGCAATACCATCTGAGATTACAAGAGACAATCAGTCACTGACACTGATAGAGAGAACACTTGTTGCAATACCATCTGAGATTACAAGAGTTCAGGACAATCATTCACTGAAACTGATAGAGAGAAAGTGTTGCAATCTCATACTCCAGGTTTTATGTTTGTGTGTATGTTTTATGCTCCACAAGAAAGATACAGATGTGATGATGCTTCTAATTTTTATGGTGATGATTTGCTAGTGAAATTAATGACCTCATGTTAATCAATTATTCTAGGGTTTTATGTCAATGCACTGTCGCTGTTGTTGCAGTTCGCAGCAGTAAAACTTTGGAGTACCTGGCTACCTTTGATCACATAGATACAGAGAGGATCATGTGCCTGGACTTTGGTTATCTGTCGGCTGACCGGTTGTTTGTGGTCAGTGGGGGATTTGAGCTGTTGCTGTGGGAGGTGCTGCCACATAGACCTGACAGCAAAAGGTGGGTCATTGAATTGTCACATTGCTATGTCAGTGACAAGACATACAGTCATCAGATGTGTCCATGACGGAATATAGTATCAGTGGGAAGACATACAGTCATCAGATGTGTCCATGACAGAATATAGTATCAGTGGGAAGACATACAGTCATCAGATGTGTCCATGACAGAATATAGTATCAGTGGGAAGACATACAGTCATCAGATGTGTCCGTGACAGAATATAGTATCAGTGGGAAGACATACAGTCATCAGATGTGTCCGTGACAGAATATAGTATCAGTGGGAAGACATACAGTCATCAGATGTGTCCGTGACAGAATATAGTATCAGTGGGAAGACATACAGTCATCAGATGTGTCCATGACAGAATATAGTATCAGTGGGAAGACATACAGTCATCAGATGTGTCCATGACAGAATATAGTATCAGTGGGAAGACATACAGTCATCAGATGTGTCCGTGACAGAATATAGTATCAGTGGGAAGACATACAGTCATCAAATGTGTCCATGACAGAATATAGTATCAGTGGGAAAAATACAGTTATCAGATGTGTCCATGACAGAATATAGTATCAGTGGGAAGACATACAGTTATCAGATGTGTCCATGACAGAATATAGTATCAGTGGGAAGACATAGTCATCAAATGTGTCCATGACAGAATGTAGTTTCAGTGGCAAAACATACAGTCATCAGATGTGTCCATGACAGAATATAGTATCAGTGGGAAGACATACAGTCATCAGATGTGTCCATGACAGAATATAGTATCAGTGGGAAGACATACAGTCATCAAATGTGTCCATGACAGAATATAGTATCAGTGGGAAGACATACAGTCATCAAATGTGTCCATGACAGAATATAGTATCAGTGGGAAGACATACAGTTATCAGATGTGTCCATGACATAATATAGTATCAGTGGCAAAACATACAGTCATCAGTTGTATCCGTGACAGAATATAGTATCAGTGGGAAAACACAGTCATCAGATGTGTCCATGACAGAATATAGTATCAGTGGGAAAACATACAGTCATGAGATGATGTGTCCATGACAGAATATAGTATCAGTGGGAAAACATACAGTCATCAGTTGTGTCCGTGACAGAATATAGTATCAGTGGCAAAACATAGTCATTAGTTGTGTCCGTGACAGAATATAGTATCAGTGGGAAGACATACAGTCATGAGATGATGTGTCCATGACAGAATATAGTATCAGTGGGAAAACATACAGTCATCAGTTGTGTCCGTGACAGAATATAGTATCAGTGGGAAGACATAGTCATTAGTTGTGTCCGTGACAGAATATAGTATCAGTGGGAAGACATACAGTTATCAGATGTGTCTGTGACAGAATATAGTATCAGTGGGAAGACATACAGTTATCAGATGTGTCTGTGACAGAATATAGTATCAGTGGCAAAACATAGTCATTAGTTGTGTCCGTGACAGAATATAGTATCAGTGGGAAGACATACAGTTATCAGATGTGTCTGTGACAGAATATAGTATCAGTGGGAAGACATACAGTTATCAGATGTGTCCGTGACAGAATATAGTATCAGTGGGAAGGCATACAGTTATCAGATGTGTCTGTGACAGAATATAGTATCAGTGGCAAAACATAGTCATCAGTTGTGTCCGTGACAGAATATAGTATCAGTGGGAAGACATACAGTTATCAGATGTGTCTGTGACAGAATATAGTATCAGTGGGAAGACATAGTCATTAGTTGTGTCCATGACAGAATATAGTATCAGTGGCAAAACATACAGTCATCAGATGTGTCTGTGACAGAATATAGTATCAGTGGCAAAACATACAGTCATCAGATGTGTCTGTGACAGAATATAGTATCAGGGGCAAAACATAGTCATTAGTTGTGTCCGTGACAGAATATAGTATCAATGGCAAAACTTACAATCATCAGATATGTCCATGACAGAATATAGTATCAGTGATAAAACGTACAGTCATCAGTTGTATCCGTGACAGAATATAGTATCAATGGCAAAACTTACAATCATCAGATATGTCCATGACAGAATATAGTATCAATGGCAAAACTTACAATCATCAGATATGTCCATGACAGAGTATAGTATCAATGGCAAAACTTACAATCATCAGATATGTCCATGACAGAATATAGTATCAGTGATAAAACGTACAGTCATCCGATGTGTCCATGACAGAATATAGTATCAGTTGGAAAACGTACAGTGACAGTGACAGATTATCAATGTTTTTGTCACAGACAGAACATAAGTTAATTTGCGCAAATTTTAAAAGCTGAAAACAAGTCACATGGAAGCATTAAATTAACATCAAATCAGTACTGACATGGACAGTGACCCAAAAAAAAACTGACAATAAATGATTTAGTTGTGATTTGTGATAAATATACTAATCTTGTTGCAGTGGTATGCCATATCTCATTATACATTAGGTAATATAGTTTGTAATGGTGCGTAATGTCTGATTATAAATTAGGTAATATAGTTGTACTGGTATATCCTGCTGTGGTGGTAAATTTCACAATCTAATTATTGCATCTGTTTTATTTCTGACCCATAGCCCAAATGAGGACATGACAGATGACGACGAAATATTCAAACTGAAGTTCATCCCAGCCCTGGCGGAGCAGTGCGTAGACTCTGATACAGAATCATCGGATGTTGATTCAGACGACAATGATATCAGGCAGTGGTCCAGACGGTCTGAGAAGCTCCCGTTACACGACAGCTCTAAAGGATGGATGTCCTGGTGCAGTGTCCTGTGATCGCTGGTGGCCACGGGTATAGCTTGATCAGTGGTTGTGGCCACGGGTATAGCTTGATCAGTGGTTGTGGCCACGGGTATAGCTTGATCATTGGTTGTGCCCAGGGCTAAAGCTTGGTCAGTAGTTATGCCCAGCGTTATAGCTTGATCTGCGGTGCCCAGAAGGAGTGTAGATTGCTCACAAGTCAGGGGCACCATGCTTGACACATCTGTTGTGGAAGCGTCGTTGGAGAAGTGTTTTCTTGTTTATTTCAGTTCATCTAAGTACATGACAGTGTGTTGTCCTCTAATGCCTTTCATTCATAGATATATTATGCTCCTGACATGTGAGATAAACTTAATGGTATATTTACAAAGTCATGACTCATTTCAGGTGAATATCAATAAAGATTGTCAATATACAAGGCAGGATCATTGTTATAACTGACACGGTTGAGGTCAGATGTGTGTGAAACTGTCAGAAACTGTGATCCACCACTGACATGATAGCCCTTAGAACATACCCGTATGAGCTCTGTCTTCTTCAGAAGATGTCAAAGAGTATGGAAACTTGTAGTCCCAGGGGCCAGATGGTCATGCATGTCTCTGCTTCGTCCTTTATGAATATCCTTCCTGCCAGTGACGAATTGAATTCCTGATTGCATCAGTTGTAGCTGCGTGTGGTCATTGCCATGTGTTTCCTTGTGCAAGCTTCACACCATGATGTCCATATGTAAGCTGGACATGTGAGACACATCATTATGTCCAGATGTGAGGTGGACATTGAGACATATCATGTCCAGATGTGAGGTGGACATTGAGACATATTGTGTCCAGATGTGAGGTGGACATTGAGACATATCATTGTGTCCAGATGTGAGGTGGACATTGAGACATATCGTGTCCAGATGTGAGGTGGACATTGAGACATATCATTGTGTCCAGATGTGAGGTGGACATTGAGACATATTGTGTCCAGATGTGAGGTGGACATTGAGACATATCATTGTGTCCAGATGTGAGGTGCACATTGAGACATATCGTGTCCAGATGTGAGGTCACATTGAGACATATCGTGTCCAGATGTGAGGTGCACATTGAGACATATCATTGTGTCCAGATGTGAGGTGGACATTGAGACATATCATGTCCAGATGTGAGGTGGACATTGAGACATATCATTGTGTCCAGATGTGAGGTGGACATTGAGACATATCATTGTGTCCAGATGTGAGGTGGACATTGAGACATATCATTGTGTCCAGATGTGAGGTGGACATTGAGACATATCGTGTCCAGATGTGAGGTGGACATTGAGACATATCATTGTGTCCAGATGTGAGGTGGACATTGAGACATATCATTGTGTCCAGATGTGAGGTGGACATGTGAGACATATCATTGTGTCCAGATGTGAGGTGGACATGTGAGACATATCATTGTGTCCAGATGTGAGGTGGACATTGAGACATATCATTGTGTCCAGATGTGAGGTGGACATTGAGACATATCATTGTGTCCAGATGTGAGGTGGACATGTGAGACATATCATTGTGTCCAGATGTGAGGTGGACATTGAGACATATCATTGTGTCCAGATGTGAGGTGGACATGTAATGGCGAGGGACACTGGTAATATAAGTAGGTAGCACGTGTATGGTTTACACTGAGTTCAAAATGAATGCACAATAAATAAAAACACTGGTGAACAAAATATAAAAAACAAAGCCAACAAGCCATTGTTGGAGAATCAAATATTTATTGAATGCAGCTTTGTACGTGGCTGTTCCTCACATTGTCATGTCCACACACATGCATCAATACTTGCAGGCTGCACCATACTGCACTCTCTTGTACCCTTTGACCCAGCATACAGAAGTATAACTGACATATGTCTTCTCTGACATGTAACTTCTGTCCAATCATAACTTTCTTGCAATCATAATTGTTGTTTGCAATCATTGTAAGCCAGCTCCCTGGTGAAAGGGTTATGGATGCAATTTGTAAATCCGAGTGTGAAACAGCTGCGAGTGATTTGGAAGCAGGCCACCTTGGGCTGGTTTTCATAAAATGGTATGAGTGCTGGTCGTTTAAAAAGCAATGGCAAACTACTGAACGTAAACTTGCCAAGAAATCTTAAACAGCCAAAACCTGCTGGAGTTGACTGCGATGTCCTGTAAAGAATATGCAACTAACTTATCTATTAGTAATATCTATGAAAGAAACATGATCTCTCTATCTGAAATTGTCCAATAATACTGGACCATTTCTTATCAAACAGGGTCAAATACGTGTCCTACTTCTGGTTCACGTCTGCTCCTTCAGAGTGCAACTTTGTACTCATCAGACTTTATTTCACCAAAAATGGCCATTGGACAAGTCACGACCAAAACCAGAAACATGTAAATGTTGGATAAAACAAATCTTTTTCACTGACCTGTCAATAAGGCAAACTGGCAATCACAAAGGTCAGGTGGCAGACTACTAGTCTGTGAGATAAACAAACAACAAATACGCGTAGACTATATTCCAGCAAACAGTTCACAACAGAAGCAACAGCTGTCATGTTGGGCAGTGGGCAAAAAGTCAATGAAGATTATAGCTATTGACAACACAGCTGTTTAAAACAATTCAACTGTGGCAGAATTCATGTTCTCACATCGATCCTGACATGAAATTAACATGCACATTTATTATTTATTTCTACTGAAAGAGAACTTCAAACCCTGACACACAACACATTTGATGCTGGCATATCCTTATAGCAACCACGTGTTTCATTACCCTATATGCATGACATTAACATGGGCTGCATTCTATTGCCAGCTAGTTACATGAAGATAGTAGGTGATAACAACAAACATATATGTATATATATTGTGTACGTAAGTAAAGTACACGTCTCACCTTGTGATGCTAGACCCGTATTTTGACAGACCAACTGGCAGCCCAGGGCTGATTTGGCCAGTATCTCGCTGGCCACTTTTATTTCCCAAGGCATTTCCTCGTTCCCATGTTGAGCTGGGTCAGCCCGGAAGCCCAGATCAGTTTTAAAACTCCACCCCAATGCAGACTCAAACCCCTGACCTCCAAGCAAGGGAGCTAGCAAGGGTCTAGTGACCATGCTACTGCAGCTCCCATATATATTTTTGGCTTTATGCATGTAAAAATCTGGCATGTAAAAGTGACAGAGTCCATTCATTAAAATAGTCACCACTGTTGGAATGAAAACATTTCTTATCCTGCAGGAAATACTCACACAAAAACAAATATGCTGTCTGTAGCAGGTCTCTTAACATATCAATAAAATATGTCCTTTTCTCACACAAAACTACCCTGCAATTCATCATGAGATAAAAGACATGGTTCTCACAATGTCACATAACGTGTGGGTGTAAATATTAGCAGTCACAGACGTGGTTCCCTCACACACATGTTCAGGTTTTGTGTGGGTGGAATTATAGACATATATCAGACACAAGGTTCTCATACAAATCAAATGTCCAGGTTTTGTGTGGGTGGAATTATAGACATATATCAGACACAAGGTTCTCATACAAATCAAATGTCCAGGTCTTGTGTGGGTGGAATTATAGACATATCAGACACAAGGTTCTTGACACACAAATCAAATGTCCGGGTCTTGTGTGGGTGAAAGTACACACAGCATATTACATGAGCCTACATATATAAACATGAACATTGGGTAACTGAAGGAACCACACCAGAAACAGTTTCCCCATGATTTGAATGCTCAGTTTGTTCAACATGATAACTGAAAATTATAACTGTTAACATGCTGGCAGTCAAGTTGTTGTGTGACTTATAACTGGCATGCAACAAAGTTACTCACAGCTGTGTCCGCAAGTCTTGGAAACACAAGGTTGAGGTTACTCTACTGCACCATGGGATATCTGCTCTAAGACCAGGATATCTGTCCTCAATTCTGTAAAGATGCTCTCAGATCAGAAAATCAGTTCTGGAAAGATGCTCTCAGATTAGGATATCTGTCAGTTCTGGATAGGTGCTCTCACATCTGGAAAGATGCCCCCAGATCAGGATAATTGCTTATTTGTACAGGCCAGGAGCAAATGAGTTAAAAGAGTACTGTAACTATAGGTGTTCTGTTCATCAGAAAGACTACCTCAACTAGACGAGGGATTCAGTTCCCTTGATCTAGTTGACAAACAGGTAGAGAAACAAGCCTGTCACTCCCTTATCTGACAAGGACAGATCTGTAATTTACTACCCATAAAACGGGCAGTATGATATCACCAGATTTGTCTAAAGAATGTGTCCTACATCAGAATACACTTGACAGACCGAAGACGGGTGCCTTACTGTCAAGCCACTCCACCACCCAGGAAACAATATAACACAAACACTGACAAAATCCTCAATAATCAAAACTGCCATGGCTTCGCAATGATGTTTAGTGACATGGATGAACCTTTTACACACCTTATTTCACGTGATTTACCCCTCAACTGTTGCATATTTCACATGATTCCCCCTTAACTGTTGCACATTTCACGTGAACACAAGGCCCCTCCCGATCTGCATATTTCACATGATTCCCCCCTCAACTGTTGCATCTTTTTTTTTTTTGGCGTGATTTCCCCCTGTGTCTGTTGCATATTTCCATCGTGAATCTCTCTTCCTCCTCCCCCCTACACCCCCCCCCCCCCCCCCCCCCCCCCCCCCCCCCCCCCCCCCCCAATTTGCATATTTCACACGATTTCCCCATCGACTGTTGCATATTTCATGTGAATGTCTCCCCCTCCCTTTCCTCGATTTGCATATTTCACATGATTTCCCCCTCGACTGTTGCATATTTCATGTGAATTCCCCAAGTATCACATATTTCACATGATTTCCCCCCTCAACTGTTGCATATTTCATGTGAATTCCCCCTCAACTATTGCATATTTCACATGATTTCCCCCTCAACTGTTGCATATTTCATGTGAATTCCCCTGACTATCGCATATTTCACATGATTTCCCCTTCAACTGTTGCATATTTCATGTGAATGTCTCCCCCCTCCCTTTCCTCGATTTACATATTTCACATGATTTCTGTTGCATATTTCATGTGAATTCCCCCTCAACTATCGCATATTTCACATGATTTCCCCCTCAACTATTGCATATTTCATGTGATTTCCCCCTCAACAGCTGCCGCTTCCTTCTGTTGACCAACGTTCTGTTTGGTGTGCGAGACATGGCAGCACAAACATGCCGCGGCTACAATAAGGCAGTCAAGAAGACATAAAGGCCACACGGGCGTTGGCAAGCAACCAACACATAACAAGCTACATGAACAAAGCATGCATAGTTGTCAACAATGCCATTGTGAAGATCATTTGTACAAACGTGTAAAACTGCTGAGAACAAAACACTATAATAGCATTAATCAAGATATCAGATTTAGAAATCATATGAATGTCTAAGAAAAGAAAACAAGTTATTAACTCGGCTACGCGATCACTGAAGAATCTATGTGAAGTTTGGAATGTTGACTACAATACCCCAAAAGTAAATCAATGATATCAACAAATTTGGAATGCGCTTACACATTGTGTTTAGTTAAAATGAGAAACATGCAAATCAAGATAACAAATGAGGGTAACAGATAACTAGTAGCATTAAAAATGTGTTCACACAAGTACCTGAACATTATATTAGCAGTTTCAAGTAAAACAACTCTGCCCACTCAATACTTGTTCCAACTACTCATTTTTGTGTACAGTCCTCAACCATGTCATCACTTCTATCCACTGATCCTTTCATATTATTTATTACGCTGGTATGAGACAAGTTTAACATTTTTGTGTACACTCCTCGACCATATCACTTCAATCCACTGATCCTTTCATATTATTTATTATGCTGGTATGAGACAAGTTTAACATTTTTGTGTACACTCCTCGACCTTGTCATCACTTCTATCCACTGATCCTTTCATATTATTTATTGCGCTGGTATGAGACAAGTTTAACATTTTCTGGCCATGATCAAGTTATGTTCTTGTGGATTAGTTTCATCTTATCTGGACATGATCAGTTAATTAACCTAGTTTTTGTTTCTTCTACATATTCACAAATCTTCAAATATGTCTGTGGTTATATCAGTGCTGGTTTGTTTTTGTTTGCTGATGAAAGCTTGGTAGCCGCTCCATTCATTCTGTTGTTTGTGATCAGTCCTTATCAAGCTGAACTGTTCCAGTCGTATTTTTTTTCCTGTGCTTATTACAAAAACAAAAGATTTTAAATTGCAAACTGGATAAAAGTTTTCTTTCCTAGCATAAAAACCATTTAAAATTGCAAACTGGACAAAGTTTTCTGTCCATTTTCTCTTCTAGCCTGACCAAAAAAAAAAAACATGTAAAATTGCAAATTGGACCGTTTTCCATATGATTTTTATCTTCTCACGTGAAACGAGCATTTAAAATTGCAAACAGGAAAAAGTAAAATCCCTAGTTTTTCTCTTCTGACATGAAAGGCATTTTAAAAAAAATTCCAAACTGGATAGTATTTCTCCAGTTTTCTCTCGTTTGAACGAAGCATTTAAACTTGAAAACTGGACAAAATGTTCCCTCCAGTTTTTCTATTCTTGCAACAATGAGAACGAAACATTACATTACCATTCATCAAGATATTAGATTTAGAAATCATACAAATGAAACATAAGTCAATTTTTAAAATCTTATCTCAGTGATGATCTGAACACAGGACTCCCCAGACTGGTAGATAGGCCAGCAAGCTATTCACTGAGCCACTACACCTCAGTTTGGGTAAGTAACAAACAGACAGATCCAGAAAACACATGACAATGTTGGTAAACATAAACAATCTGTGACGGGACCTGACAATGCCTGGTAAATAAACAAGCTGTGATGCGACATGACAATATCAGTACAAGCACTCCACCTAACAGCTTCACAGGAAGAGGAAGATGGTGAAGTAACTACTACATCCAACAGCTTCACAGGAAGAGGAAGATGGTGAAGTAACTACTACATCCAACAGCTTCACAGGAAGAGGAAGATGGTGAAGTAACCACTACATCTAACAGCTTCACGGGAAGAGGAAGATGGTGAAGTGACTACTACATCTGACAGCTTCACAGGAAGAGAAAGATGGTGAAGTAACTACTACATCTAACTGCTTCACAGTAAGAGAAAGATGGTGAAGTAACTACTACATCTAACAGCTTCATGGAAATAAGATGGTGAAGTAACTACTACATCTAACAGCTTCACATGGATAAGAAGATGGTGAAGTGACTACTACATCTAACAGCTTCATAGAAATAAGATGGTGAGGTACCTACTACATCTAACTGCTTCACAGTAAGAGAAAGATGGTGAAGTAACTACTACATCTAACAGCTTCATGGAAATAAGATGGTGAAGTAACTACTACATCTAACAGCTTCACATGGATAAGAAGATGGTGAAGTGACTACTACATCTAGATAACTTCATGAAAATAAGATGGTGAGGTACCTACTACATCTAACAGCTTCATGGAAATAAGATGGTGAGGTAACTACTACATCTAACAGCTTCAGGGAAATAAGATGGTGAAATAACTGCTCATTAAAACTTCATGGGAAGAGGAAGATGGTGAAGTGACTACTACATCTAATAGCTTCATGGGAAGAGGAAGGTGGTGAAGTAAATACTACATTTAACAGCTTCACAGGAAGAGGAAGATGGTGAAGTGACTACTACATTTAACAGCTTCATGAAAATAAGATGGTGAGGTAACTACTACATCTGACAGCTTCACAGGAAGACGAAGATTGTGAAGTAACTACTACATCTAACAGCTTCACAGGAAGAGGAAAATGGTGAAGTGACTACTACATCTAACAGCTTCATGAAAATAAGATGGTGAGGTAACTACTACATCTAACAGCTTCATGAAAATAAGATGGTGAGGTAACTACTACATCTAACAGCTTCATGGAAATAAGATGGTGAGGTAACTACTACATCTAACAAGCTTCATGGAAATAAGATGGTGAGGTAACTACTACATCTAACAGCTTCATGGAAATAAGATGGTGAAATAGCTGCTCATCTAACAACTTCATGGGAAGAGGAAGATGGTGAAATAACTGCTCATCTAACAACTTCATGGGAATAGGAAGATGGTGAAATAACTGCTCATCTAACAACGTCATGGGAAGAGGAAGATGGTGAAGTGACTACTACATCTGACAGCTTCACAGGAAGAGGAAGATGGTGAAGTAACTACTACATCTAACAGCTTCACAGGAAGAGGAAGATGGTGAAGTGACTACTACATCTCACAGCTTCACAGGAATAGGAAGATGGTGAAGTGACTACTACATCTAACAGCTTCACAGGAAGAGGAAGATGGTGAAGTGACTACTACATCTAACAGCTTCACAGGAAGAGGAAGACGGTGAAGTAACTACTACATCTAACAGCTTCACAGGAAGAGAAAGATGGTGAAGTGACTACTACATCTGACAGCTTCACAGGAAGAGGAAGATGGTGAAGTGACTACTACATCTAACAGCTTCACAGGAAGAGGAAGATGGTGAAGTGACTACTACATCTGACAGCTTCACAGGAAGAGGAAGATGGTGAAGTAACTACTACATCTAACAGCTTCACAGGAAGAGGAAGATGGTGAAGTGACTACTACATCTGACAGCTTCACAGGAAGAGAAAGATGGTGAAGTAACTACTACATCTAACAGCTTCACAGGAAGAGGAAGATGGTGAAGTGACTACTACTCTGACAGCTTCACAGGAAGAGAAAGATGGTGAATGTAAGTAATACTAACTCTAACAGCTTCACAGGAAGAGGAAGATGGTGAAGTGACTACTACATCTAACAGCTTCACAGGAAGAGGAAGATGGTGAAGTAACTACTACATCTAACAGCTTCATGGGAAGAGGAAGATGGTGAAGTGACTACTACATCTAACAGCTTCACAGGAAGAGGAAGATGGTGAAGTAACCACTACATCTAACTGCTTCACAGGAAGAGGAAGATGGTGAAGTAACTACTACATCTAACAGCTTCATGGAAATAAGATGGTGAAATAACTACTACTACTACATCTAACAGCTTCACATGGATAAGAAGATGGCGAAGTGACTACTACATCTAATAACTTCATGAAAATAAGATGGTGAGGTAACTACTACACAGCTTCATGGAAATAAGATGGTGAGGTAACTACTACATCTAACAGCTTCATGGAAATAAGATGGTGAAATAACTGCTCATCTAACAGCTTCATGGGAAGAGGAAGATGGTGAAGTGACTATTAAATCTAACAGCTTAATGGGAAGAGGAAGATGGTGAAGTAACTACTACATCTAACAGCTTCATGGGAAGAGGGTGATGGCGGAGTAACTACTACATCTAACAGCTTTACGGGAAGAGGAAGAGAGAGCTACAGAGGGATATGAGGCTTACCAGTTCATAAACAAGAAGATTGAGAATCTTTTCTCCATGTAGACAAATAAGACAAGCACAATGTGACACAAGCAGATAACACAAGCATAACATGACATACACACAACACAAGTTTAACATGACACAAACAACACAGGCACAACATAACACACACACACAAACAACACAGATACAACACGACATACACACACAAACAATACAGATACAACATGACACAATCAGGCAACACAGATATAATATGACACAATCAGATGACACAGATAGAATATGACACATTCACATGACACAGGTACAACATGACACAATCAGACAACAAAGCTAAAGGTTCTGACAAACAACAGGTCCAATACAACAACAAAAATAGACAGTTCTAATACACAACAAGTGAATAACAGGTTGAATATTACAAAAGCAAATATTTCAAATATGACACATACAAGTAACAGATTAGATATTATAAAAGCGAATCACAAATCCAAAATATGACACAAGCAAATAACAGGTTCAATATGATATAAGCAAATAATACAAATCAATTTTTTTTTTAAAGTTGAGTAACATGACCAATATAATAGGAAAATAGTGCAGATCCAATATAACATTAGTAAATAAAATAGTGCTAATATAACATGAGCAAATAACGGGTTCAATGTGACACAAGAAAATAACACAAATCAATACCCCCACAAATTTAAGTAACAGGACTAATATAACATAAGCGAATAACAGATACAATATAACATAAGCAACTAACACAGATCCAATATAACATAAAAGAATAACACAATCAATATAACACAATTAAATAAAACAATATAACAATAAAATAACGGAACCAATATAACACAAACAAAATTACCCATATGACTCAAACAAATCACTTGTTCAATATGACACAATCATAACATGGTCCGACATGACACAATCATAACATGGCCCAATATGACACAATCATAACATGATCCAATATGACACAATCATAACATGGCAGAATATAACACAATCATAACATGGTCCAATATGACACAATCATAACATGGTCCAATATGACAATCATAACATGGTCCAATATGACACAATCATAACATGGTCCAAAATGACACAATCATAACATGGTCCAATATGACACAATCATAACATGGTCCAATATGACACAATCATAACATGGTCCAATATGACACAATCATAACATTTCTAACTCAGTCAACTATTGCAGATCCACAACAAGACATACAGTGAACATTTCTAAAGTCAACTACTGCAGATCCACAACAAGACATACAGTGAACATTTCTAAAAGTCAACTACTGCAGATCCACAACAAGACATACAGTTAACATTTCTAACACAATCAACTATTGCAGATCCACAACAATGATTAAGGCACAATTCAGTTCCCACATTTGAAATAGGCAAAGTGAAAATATAGTGTGCTAATTGAATGCAAAAAGCTGAATTAAAACGCAGCAACAAAATAAACAATATCCATTGTAAACTGAAGAAAATGCTACAATAAACAAAGATTAAAATCTATGTACATGTCTAAACATGTCAAATAAAATTATGTGCTCACCAATATATTAATACAGTAACTTTCTTAATATGTCTAAAAATATAACGGAAATCTACAAGTAACCCAACACTGTGATTCTGTAGTCTAGACTATCACACAGGAGCCAACTTGGCACCCAGAAACCAAGCAGACGAATCATCTAAAAGCTGGCAGAGCTGGGCTGGGCCAAGACATGTTGTTGACATCAATAACAGCATTATAATATTGATATCATAAATATTGGTATAAATAAAGGATATGAATAATGCTAAAAACTGTATTATAAAGTTGTTAATAATACCATTATTATACTGTTCATGACACCAAAAACAATATATGGATGATACTAATAGCGGCTTATAAAGATGCTAATATTCTGTCACTGTCATTTAAAAACTGTCATTTACTGCCAATATAGTAGCTTGCGGTGTATGGCAGAGGGTTCTTTGAGCCTGAGGAATTAAGGCCGCCTGGCTAGTGCAGTCACCACGAACTTTGCAGGTTAGGATTTTCTTTTTGCCCCCGACAGAAAAAAATCCCACACCTTACCGAGGGATCGAACCCAGGTCTCCCGAATGAGAGTCCGGTGTTCTAGCCACTCGGCCACCGCTCCTCTAATATTCTTAACAGATAAATATTATTAACAATAAATGTTACCGAGTTATAGAAATAATAACGTCAGAGCTACTAATAACAGTATTATTAAGTTACTAATATTCATAACAGACAAATGCTGTTAACAATAGATGTGATAGAGTTCTAGAAATAACAGTGCAATAGCTTTGATAATAAAAGTATTGTAGATGTGATATCAACAACAGTATTATTAAGATGATATTAATCAAAATGTTCACATGATACCAACTACAGTATTATAAAGTTGTGGATGTCACTGGGTGCAGGCCGTGGACAAACACGGTTGGTCGGGCCCAGTCGGAGAGAGCACTCAGCTGCTTTAGGTAGCCAAGAGGGTCCTCTAGATCCACTCCAGGCCGTGGAAGATACAGGAATGTCACGGCGGAGCCGTTTGAGTTTGTCTGAAAATTACAGCAGCAGTAAATATTTTGTCTAAATGTTACAGAAAAGACTTTTTACTTTGTAAAAATGAAAGTAAAAATAAAATGTGAAAGTAAATTGACACATCTCCGTGCACAAAATTAAAGCTCAATTTTCCACTCTCCAGGCGTAACTGACTGTAGTTCTATGCCCTATAGGGAATGTGAATATAGTGATTTGTCGAGTTTGGCTATAGGATAAAGAGACGCTGTGTGTAGCGTTACATTTTCCAAAGAGAAGGTGAATTTAATGGCTGTAAAGTTTGCTGGTATAATAGAGAAACAAAGATAGGATATATCTTTCTAGGATAGAGAGACACAGACTGCATCTTTAAGTTACGAAGATAGGATATATCTAGGATAAAGAGACATAGACTGTAGCTGTATGTTACAAAGACAGGATATATTTCTATAGGACATAGCGGCAATCAATGTAGCCATATGTTCCAAAGATAGGGTATATCTCTAATGTACAGTGAGACAATCAATGTAGCTGTATATTCCAAAGATAGGGTATATCTCTAATGTACAGTGAGACAATCAATGTAGCTGTATATTCCAAAGATAGGGTATATCTCTAACGTACAGAGAGACAATTTTTTTTTCCTGTGCTTATTACAAAAACAATAAAGGATTTTAAATTGCAAACTGGATAAAAGTTTTCTTTCCTAGCATAAAAACCATTGAAAACTGGACAAAGTTAACTTTCCAGTTTTTCTCCACTAGCATTAAAAGCCATTTAAAATTGCAAACTGGACAAAGTTTTCTGTCCATTTTCTAGCCTGAAAAAAACAAACATGTAAAATTGCAAATTGGACCATTTTCCATATGATTTTTATCTTCTCACATGAAACGAGCATTTAAAACTGCAAATAGGAAAAAGTTAAATCCCTAGTTTTTCTCTTCTGACATGAAAGGCATTTAAAAAAAATTCCAAACTGGACAGTATTTCTCCAGGTTTCTCTCCTTGTTTGAACGAAGCATTTAAACTTGAAAACTGGACAAAATGTTCCCTCCAGTTTTTCTATTCTCGCAACAATGAGAACAAAACAACATTACAATACCATTCATCAAGATATTAGATTTAGAAATAATACAATGAAGCATAAGTCAATTTTTAAAATCTATCTCAGTGAGGAACACAGGACTCCCAGGCTGGCAGATAGGCCAGCAAGCTATTAACTGAGCCACTACACCTCAGTCTGGGTAAGTAACAAACAAACAGATCCAGAAAACACATGACTGTGTTAATACAAGAGATTCTGACACAACAAATATTGTGTCTGGTAAACATAAACAAGCTGCAATGGGACATGACAATGTTTGTTAAACATAAACAAGCTGTGATGGGACCTGACAATATCAGTACAAACATGTATTCTACACCAGTGGGTCTTAGCATGTGGTAGGTATAATTGACGTTAACATCCAAGCTGATGGTGAAGTAACTTCACTCCATCTAACAGCTTCATGGGAAGAGGAAGATGGTGAAGTAACTTCACTCCATCTAACAGCTTCATGGGAAGAGGAAGATGGTGAAGTAACTACTATATCTGACAGCTTCACAGGAAGAGAAAGATGGTGAAGAAACTACTACATCTAACAGCTTCACAGGAAGAGAAAGATGGTGAAGAAACTACTACATCTAACAGCTTCACAGGAAGAGAAAGATGGTGAAGAAACTACTACATCTAACAGCTTTACGGGAAGAGAAAGATGGTGAAGTAACTACTACATCTAACAGCTTCATGGAAATAAGATGGTGAAATAACTGCTCATCTAACAGCTTCATGGGAAGAGGAAGATGGTGAAGTGACTATTACATCTAACAGCTTCATGGAAGAGGAAGATGGTGAAGTAACTACTACACGTAACTGCTTCACAGGAAGAGGAAGATGGTGAAGTAACCACTACACCTAACTGCTTCACGGGAAGAGGAAGATGGTGAAGTAACTACTACATCTAACAGCTTCACAGGAAGAGGAAGATGGTGAAGTAACCACTACACCTAACTGCTTCATGGGAAGAGGAAGATGGTGAAGTAACTACTACATCTAACAGCTTCACGGGAAGAGGAAGATGGTGAAGTAACTACTACATCTAACAGCTTCACAGGAAGAGGAAGATGGTGAAGTAAGTACTACATCCAACAGTTTCACAGGAAGAGGAAGATGGTGAAGTAACTACTACATCCAACAGCTTCACGGGAAGAGGAAGATGGTGAAGTAACTACTACATCTAACAGCTTCACGGGAAGAGGAAGATGGTGAAGTAACTACTACATCTAACTGCTTCACAGGAAGAGGAAGATGGTGAAGTAACTACTACATCCAACAGCTTCACAGGAAGAGGAAGATGGTGAAGTAACTACTACATCTAACAGCTTCACGGGAAGAGGAAGATGGTGAAGTAACTACTACATCTAACAGCTTCATGGGAAGAGGAAGATGGTGAAGTAACTACTACATCTGACAGCTTCACAGGAAGAGAAAGATGGTGAAGAAACTACTACATCTAACAGCTTCATGGGAAGAGGAAGATGGTGAAGTAACTACTACATCTAACTGCTTCACAGGAAGAGAAAGATGGTGAAGTAACTACTACATCTAACAGCTTCACAGGAAGAGGAAGATGGTGAAGTAACTACTACATCTAACAGCTTCACAGGAAGAGGAAGATGGTGAAGTAACTACTACATCTAACAGCTTTACGGGAAGAGAAAGATGGTGAAGTAACTACTACATCTAACAGCTTCATGGAAATAAGATGGTGAAATAACTGCTCATCTAACAGCTTCATGGGAAGAGGAAGATGGTGAAGTGACTATTACATCTAACAGCTTCATGGGAAGAGGAAGATGGTGAAGTAACTACTACATGTAACTGCTTCACAGGAAGAGGAAGATGGTGAAGTAACCACTACACCTAACTGCTTCACGGGAAGAGGAAGATGGTGAAGTAACTACTACATCTAACAGCTTCACAGGAAGAGGAAGATGGTGAAGTAACCACTACACCTAACTGCTTCACGGGAAGAGGAAGATGGTGAAGTAACTACTACATCTAACAGCTTCACGGGAAGAGGAAGATGGTGAAATAACTACTACATCTAACAGCTTCACGGGAAGAGGAAGATGGTGAAGTAACTACTACATCTAACAGCTTCATGGGAAGAGGAAGATGGTGAAGTAACTACTACATCTAACAGCTTCACAGGAAGATGGTGAAGTAACTACTACATCTAACAGCTTCACAGGAAGAGGAAGATGGTGAAGTAACTACTACATCTAACTGCTTCACAGGAAGAGGAAGATGGTGAAGTAACTACTACATCCAACAGCTTCACAGGAAGAGGAAGATGGTGAAGTAACTACTACATCCAACAGCTTCACAGGAAGAGGAAGATGGTGAAGTAACTACTACATCTAACAACTTCACGGGAAGAGGAAGATGGTGAAGTAACTACTACATCTAACTGCTTCACAGGAAGAGGAAGATGGTGAAGTAACTACTACATCCAACAGCTTCACAGGAAGAGGAAGATGGTGAAGTAACTACTACATCTAACAGCTTCACGGGAAGAGGAAGATGGTGAAGTAACTACTACATCTAACAGCTTCATGGGAAGAGGAAGATGGTGAAGTAACTACTACATCTAACAGCTTCACGGGAAGAGGAAGATGGTGAAGTAACTACTACATCTAACAGCTTCACAGGAAGAGGAAGATGGTGAAGTAACTACTACATCTAACTGCTTCACAGGAAGAGGAAGATGGTGAAGTAACTACTACATCTAACAGCTTCACAGGAAGAGGAAGATGGTGAAGTAACTATTACATCTAACAGCTTCATGGGAAGAGGAAGATGGTGAAGTAACTACTACATCTAACTGCTTCACAGGAAGAGGAAGATGGTGAAGTAACTACTACATCTAACAGCTTCACAGAAAGAGGAAGATGGTGAAGTAACTATTACATCTAACAGCTTCATGGGAAGAGGAAGATGGTGAAGTAACTACTACATCTAACAGCTTCACAGGAAGAGGAAGATGGTGAAGTAACTACTACATCTAACTGCTTCACAGGAAGAGGAAGATGGTGAAGTAACTACTACATCTAACTGCTTCACGGGAAGAGGAAGAGAGAGCTACAGAGGGATATGAGGCTCACCAATTCATAAACAAGAAGATTGAGAATCCTTTCTCCATGTAGACAAATAAGACAAGCACAATGTGACACAAGCAGATAACACAACCATAACATGTCACACACACAAGTTCAACATGACACAATTAAACAACACAGGCACAACATGACACACAACACAACACATGTACAACATGACACAATCAGACAACACAGATATAATAGGACACAATCAGATGACACAGATAGAATATGACACAATCAGATGACACAGGTATAATATGACACAATCAGACAGCAAAGTTAAAGGTCCTTACAAACAACAGGTCCCATACAACAACAAAAATAGACAGTTCTAATACACAACAAGTGAATAACAGGTTGAATATTACAAAAGCAAATAACATTTCAAATATGACACATACAAGTAACAGATTAGATATTATAAAAGCGAATCACAAATCCAAAATATGACACAAGCAAATAACAGGTTCAATATGATATAAGCAAATAATACAAATCAATTTTTTGAAAAGTTGAGTAACATGACCAATATAATAGGAAAATAGTGCAGATCCAATATAACATTAGTAAATAACGGGTTCAATGTGACACAAGAAAATAACACAAATCAATACCCCCACAAATTTAAGTAACAGGACTAATATAAGCGAATAACAGATCCAATATAACATAAGCAACTAACACAGATCCAATATAACATAAAAGAATAACACAATCAATATAACACAATTAAATAATACAATATAACAATAAAATAACGGAACCAATATAACACAAACAAAGTTACCCATATGACTCAAACAAATCACTTGTTCAATATGACACAATCATAACATGGTCCGACATGACACAATCATAACATGGCCCAATATGACACAATCATAACATGATCCAATATGACACAATCATAACATGGCAGAATATAACACAATCATAACATGGTCCAATATGACACAATCATAACATGGTCCAATATGACAATCATAACATGGTCCAATATGACACAATCATAACATGGTCCAAAATGACACAATCATAACATGGTCCAATATGACACAATCATAACATGGTCCAATATGACACAATCATAACATGGTCCAATATGACACAATCATAACATTTCTAACTCAGTCAACTATTGCAGATCCACAACAAGACATACAGTGAACATTTCTAAAAGTCAACTATTGCAGATCCACAAGACATACAGTGAACATTTCTAAAAGTCAACTACTGCAGATCCACAACAAGACATGCAGTTAACATTTCTAACACAGTCAACTATTGCAGATCCACAACAATGATTAAGGCACAATTCAGTTCCCACATTTGAAATAGGCAAAGTGAAAATATAGTGTGCTAATTGAATGCAAAAAGCTGAATTAAAACGCAGCAACAAAATAAACAATATCCATTGTAAACTGAAGAAAATGCTACAATAAACAAAGATTAAAATCTATGTACATGTCTAAACATGTCAAATAAAATTATGTGCTCACCAATATATTAATACAGTAACTTTCTTAATGTCTAAAAATATAACGGAAATCTACAAGTAACCCAACACTGTGATTCTGTAGTCTAGACTATCACACAGGAGCCAACTTGGCACCCAGAAACCAAGCAGACGAATCATCTAAAAGCTGGCAGAGCTGGGCTGGGCCAAGACATGTTGTTGACATCAATAACAGCATTATAATATTGATATCATAAACATTGGTATAAATAAAGGATATGAATAATGCTAAAAACTGTATTATAAAGTTGTTAATAATACCATTATTATACTGTTCATGACACCAAAAACAAAATAAGGATGATACTAATAGCGACATTATAAGGATGCTAATATTCATCACCACGAACTTTGCAGGTTAGGATTTTCTTTTTGCCCCCGACAGAAAAAAATCCCACACCTTACCGAGGGATCGAACCCAGGTCTCCCGAATGAGAGTCCGGTGTTCTAGCCACTCGGCCACCGCTCCTCTAATATTCATAACAGATAAATATTACTAACAATAAATGTTACCGAGTTATAGAAATAATAACGTCAGAGCTACTAATAACAGTATTATTAAGTTACTAATATTCATAACAGACAAATGCTGTTAACAATAGATGTGATAGAGTTCTAGAAATAACAGTGCAATAGCTTTGATAATAAAAGTATTGTAGATGTGATATCAACAACAGTATTATTAAGATGATATTAATCAAAATGTTCACATGATACCAACTACAGTATTATAAAGTTGTGGATGTCACTGGGTGCAGGCCGTGGACAAACACGGTTGGTCGGGCCCAGTCGGAGAGAGCACTCAGCTGCTTTAGGTAGCCAAGAGGGTCCTCTAGATCCACTCCAGGCCGTGGAAGATACAGGAATGTCACGGCGGAGCCGTTTGAGTTTGTCTGAAAATTACAGCAGCAGTAAATATTTTGTCTAAATGTTACAGAAAAGACTTTTTACTTTGTAAAAATGAAAGTAAAAATAAAATGTGAAAGTAAATTGACACATCTCCGTGCACAAAATTAAAGCTCAATTTTCCACTCTCCAGGCGTAACTGACTGTAGTTCTATGCCCTATAGGGAATGTGAATATAGTGATTTGTCGAGTTTGGCTATAGGATAAAGAGACGCTGTGTGTAGCGTTACATTTTCCAAAGAGAAGGTGAATTTAATGGCTGTAAAGTTTGCTGGTATAATAGAGAAACAAAGATAGGATATATCTTTCTAGGATAGAGAGACACAGACTACATCTTTAAGTTACGAAGATAGGATATATCTAGGATAAAGAGACATAGACTGTAGCTGTATGTTACAAAGACAGGATATATTTCTATAGGACATAGCGGCAATCAATGTAGCCATATGTTCCAAAGATAGGGTATATCTCTAATGTACAGAGAGGCAATCAATGTAGCCATATGTTCCAAAGATAGGGTATATCTCTAATGTACAGTGAGACAATCAATGTAGCTGTATATTCCAAAGATAGGGTATATCTCTAACGTACAGTGAGACAATCAATGTAGCTGTATATTCCAAAGATAGGGTATATCTCTAATGTACAGTGAGACAATCAATGTAGCTGTATATTCCAAAGATAGGGTATATCTCTAACGTACAGTGAGACAATTAATGTAGCTGTATATTCCAAAGGTAGGGTATATCTCTAACGTACAGAGAGGCAATCAATGTAGCCATATGTTCCAAAGATAGGGTATATCTCTAACGTACAGAGAGGCAATCAATGTAGCCATATGTTCCAAAGGTAGGGTATATCTCTAACATACAGAGAGGCAGTCACTGTAGCCGAATGTTCCAAAGATAGGGTATATCTCTAACGTACAGAGAGACAATCACTGTAGCCATATGTTCCAAAGGTAGGGTATATCTCTAACGTACAGAGAGGCAGTCACTGTAGCCATATGTTCCAAAGATAGGGTATATCTCTAACGTACAGAGAGGCAGTCACTGTAGCCGTATGTTCCAAAGATAGGGTATATCTCTAACGTACAGAGAGACAATCACTGTAGCCGTATGTTCCAAAGATAGGGTATATCTCTAACGTACAGATAGACAATCACTGTAGCCGTATGTTCCAAAGGTAGGGTATATCTCTAACGTACAGAGAGGCAATCAATGTAGCCATATGTTCCAAAGATAGGGTATATCTCTAACGTACAGAGAGGCAGTCACTGTAGCCGTATGTTCCAAAGGTAGGGTATATCTCTAACGTACAGAGAGGCAGTCACTGTAGCTGTATGTTCCAAAGATAGGGTATATCTCTAACTGTACAGTGAGACAATCAATGTAGCTGTATATTCCAAAGATAGGGTATATCTCTAACGTACAGTGAGACAATTAATGTAGCTGTATATTCCAAAGGTAGGGTATATCTCTAACGTACAGAGAGGCAATCAATGTAGCCATATGTTCCAAAGATAGGGTATATCTCTAACGTACAGAGAGACAATCACTGTAGCCGTATGTTCCAAAGGTAGGGTATATCTCTAACGTACAGAGAGGCAGTCACTGTAGCCATATGTTCCAAAGATAGGGTATATCTCTAACGTACAGAGAGGCAGTCACTGTAGCCGTATGTTCCAAAGATAGGGTATATCTCTAACGTACAGAGAGGCAGTCACTGTAGCCGTATGTTCCAAAGGTAGGGTATATCTCTAACGTACAGAGAGGCAGTCACTGTAGCCGTATGTTCCAAAGATAGGGTATATCTCTAACGGGGGGTACGGGGTGTCAGGCATTGGTAGCACCTTTGGTAAGGATGGCTCTCATGTCCTTTCAGGACCCATCCCCCACTGGTCCAAGTCTGACACCCAGCTCGTGCCTGTGGCTCCTAGTAGCTGTCAGCATGCGACAGCGGCCACCCCCCGGGCAACAGCTGTGAGAGGCTGGCTAAACCAGGCATGGGTATCCGATTTGGTGTCAAACCAAGAGGTAAACTAGGGTATGCCTACCCAGCATGTGAAGACAGGATTCGGCAGACTGCGCGGAAGAAATCATTCCTGATTCAACGGGCAAGACGGCGTTTACCTGCAAAGCGTTGTGGAACGTAATGAGCACGGCAAGGCACGTAGAGCGCCCTGGTCATCCACTGCACCTGTATTCGTCTCCAATCGTCTCGACTTGTCTTGCCACTGGACTCAGATGGACTCAGGCGAGAGAGTGAGGTCGACGAATTGCGCAACTCTTCCTCACTTTAATCCAAGTCATCGCGCAAGTCATTCTTCATCCAACGTCACATATTCCTTTACAAACGTAAAGGAAACCGCCAATCCTGTGACAACCACCGAGGCATCTCCTTGCTTTCAATTGCAGGGAAGATACTCGCCAGAATTCTTCTCAATCGCCTCACAGCCCATCTCGATCAAGGTCTTCTTCCTGAGAGTCAATGTGGCTTCAGAAAAGAACGTGGAACTGTTGATATGATTTTCGCTGCGAGGCAGCTGCAAGAGAAATGTCAGGAACAGAACTGTGAAATGTTCTCCACTTTCATTGACCTTACCAAGGCTTTTGATACAGTCAGCAGAGAAGGACTGTGGAAGATTATGGCAAAATATGGCTGTCCACGAAAGTTTGTCCAAATAGTGCGGCTATTTCATGACGGCATGCAGGCAAGAGTACAGGAAAATGGTGAGCTGTCTGAACCCTTTCCTGTCACCAATGGAGTGAAGCAAGGATGTGTCCTGGCACCAACACTGTTCAGCCTCATGTTTTCAGCCATGTTGATGAATGCCTTCGAGAACGACGACATTGGAATAGACATCAACTACCGTATGGATGGAAAGTTATTCAATCTCAGAAGGCTGAAAGCTAAAACCAAAATTGACAGTGGCACAGTCAGAGAGCTCCTGTTTGCTGATGATTGCGCTCTATACGCCAACTCAGAGGCGGACATGCAACATAACGTTTCAGCTTTCTCACATGCCTGTGCCAACTTTGGGCTCAATATCAACTTGGAGAAGACTGTAGTTATGTACCAGCCAGCTCCAGGGAATAATCACACTGTGCCGAATATCAAAGTGAATGATCATAGACTAAGTGTTGTGGACAAATTTACCTATCTTGGCAGCACCGTGTCACAAGCTGCCACAATCGATGACGAAGTGAATGCAAGAATCTCCAAGGCCAGTGCAGCCTTTGGCAGACTGTACAAGAATGTATGGGACAGAACTGGAATAAGCCTGCAAACAAAGCTAAAAGTCTACAAAGCAGTTGTATTATCCACACTGCTATATGCTTGTGAAACCTGGACTGTTTATCAGCGACACGCTAGGAAATTAAACCACTTCCACACAGTCTGCCTAAGGAAGCTACTGAAGATTAAATGGCAAGACAAGATTCCAGATACTGAAGTCCTAGAAAGAGCATCCATGCCCAGTATCCACACTCTACTGATGAAGAATCAGATTCGCTGGGCTGGTCACTTGACTCGCATGCCAGATCACAGGCTCCCTAAACGAATTTTTTACAGCGAACTGCGTTGTGGTAAACGCTCCCAAGGTGGCCAGAGGAAACGTTTTAAAGACACTCTGAAAATTTCACTGAATGCTTTTGGAATTCATCATGACACCTGGGAGGCTGCAGCCAGAGACCGAAATTCGTGGCGTGCATCATTGCGCAAAGGTGCAGTTATATGTGAGGCAACCAGGACTGCAAGAGCTGTGAAGAAAAGGCAGGACAGAAAAACCACTGCAGGAAATCCTCCTCCAGAGACGTCAAGCATTCTTTGTCCACATTGTCAAAGAACATTTCGAGCCAAAATAGGCCTTATCAGCCATCTTAGAACCCACGGCTCCACACCTTCAACCCCACTGGATGAAATGAATGGTCATCATCATTCTTGATGGACAAACAACATATCTCTAACGTACAGAGAGGCAGTCACTGTAGCCGTATGTTCCAAAGGTAGGGTATATCTCTAACGTACAGAGAGGCAGTCACTGTAGCCATATGTTCCAAAGATAGGGTATATCTCTAACATACAGAGAGGCAGTCACTGTAGCCGTATGTTCCAAAGATAGGGTATATCTCTAACGTACAGAGAGGCAGTCACTGTAGCCATATGTTCCAAAGGTAGGGTATATCTCTAACGTACAGAGAGGCAGTCACTGTAGCCATATGTTCCAAAGGTAGGGTATATCTCTAACGTACAGAGAGGCAGTCACTGTAGCCGTATGTTCTAAACCTAGGGTATATCTCTAACGTAGAGAGAGACAATCACTGTAGCGTATGTTCCAAAGATAGAGTGTATCTCTAACGTACAGAGAGACAATCAATGTACCCGTATGTTCCAAAGATAGTGTCTATCTCTAACGTACAGAGAGGCAATCAATGTAACCGTATGTTCCAAAGAGAAGCTGAATGTAGTGGCTGTAGGCAGTGCCTGCAGGACAGTGAGGCACTGATCTGCCACTGACCACGAACTCTCTTACTTCCCTGTAGTATCCTGGAGAGAAACACCCAGTCTGGCTACTGAAGGGAATCTTCATGGTTAAGATGCCTGCCTGGCACTACATATGTCTTGTGTTTGTTCTCAGACTGTCATTCAGTTCACAGGTGCAATGTTTTCTGAGCCTCCTGGGATCATCGCTGGAGTCACGGAGTCTGTGCTCTGGCTGCCACTGTCAGCTGACTTACTTTGGACAGAAGACTGAGCCCTGTGGGATAGAACTCAGTGCAATGAAGTCGGCCCTTAACCCATTGAGGTCACGACCATGACCTCTGCTGTGATGGAACCTGCAGTGTTGCATGTCTGAAGGCAGCAATCACAGAAATTCCCAACAATGGTGTTGGGTAACCCATGCCTTGCACACCCCATGTGTGCAATCCACACAAAATTACACCCAGTCCTGAAATCCAGGACTCTTGTTTTTGGCCAGTACGACTGTGGGGTGGGAGTCACTGTAGTGTAGTGTAGTGTAGAGTGTCAAATCTGTACTGAGGCAGATTTTTGTTAATGTACTTGTGCCCTTGGGTTAATCCAAAATAAAATTAGTACCAAATATGCCTTGGGAAGTAAAGGCAGGTGACATGACACTGTCCACATCACCCAGCAAGTGTGTCCACGTCACAAAGTGAGTGCCGATTGGTGTTTAGTCACGTGGGAAGGGGACCATATGCCCCATGTGCCTGGAGACACATAAAAGGGCCCTGTACTTGTGTATGGCCCTGAGATCACCCGTCTCGTACAACAGGTACCAGATCCCTGTACTTGTGTCACCCCAGTCTCGTACAACAGGTACCAGATCCCTGTACTTGTGTCACCCCAGTCTCGTACAAAAGGTATCAGATCCCTGTACTTGTGTATGGCGCCGAGATCACCCGAGTCTCGTACAACAGGTATCAGATCCCTGTACTTGTGTATGGCCCTGAGATCACCCCAGTCTTGTACAACAGGTACCAGATCCCTGTACTTGTCTCACCCCAGTCTCGTACAACAGGTACCAGATCCCTGTACTTCTGTCACCCCAGTCTTCTACAACAGGTACCAGATCCCTGTACTTGTGTATGGCCCTGACTGAAATCACCCCAGTCTCATACAACAGGTACCAGATCCCTGTACTTGTGTATGGCTCTGAGATCACCCCAGTCTCGTACAACAGGTACCAGATCCCTGTACTTGTCTCACCCCAGTCTCCTACAACAGGTACCAGATCATTTTCTGAGCAGGACAGGCAGTGAGCAAGAGAACTGGCCACCCAGCTCATTAAGCCGTGCCCTAAAGCATACGAAGACCCAGCGGTTCACACCCCCAATGTCCAATGTGTGAGTTCAAAGGTTAAAATCACATCTGTCTTGTTCATGCCTTGGGCTCCAGCTAATGGAGCAAGTCAGACAAACCACGACTTTGTGTGTGAACACCTCTGTTTGTCCCAGTTGTGTTTCATCTACTTCAAAATGGATTACTTACTTCCTGGTGTTCCAGCCAATTGTTACATTAACCCACTGGCTCCTGGTTATTACTTTCACTCTTCCTGTCCCAGTTTGTACTATCGCAGTTATGGTTTCTCACCTGGACTAAAGCTTTCACTGCCAGCAGGAATGCACCAGGTACCGTACCATGTTCCATTATTAAATTACTCACTAGAAAACAGTGAAGATGATACCCTTGACTCACCTGGACTAAACTGTTAACTGCCTGCAGGTATGCACCAGGTATTGTAACAATGACTCACCTGCACTAAAGCACTCACTGCCTGCAGGTATGCACCAGGTATTGTAACAATGACTCACCTGCACTAAAGCACTCACTGCCTGCAGGTATGCACCAGGTATTGTAACAATGACTCACCTGCACTAAAGCACTTACTGCCTGCAGGTATGCACCAGGTATTGTAACAATGATTCACCTGCACTAAAGCACTCACTGCCTGCAGGTATGCACCAGGTATTGTAACAATGACTCACCTGCACTAAAGCACTCACTGCCTGCAGGTATGCACCAGGTATTGTAACAATGACTCACCTGCACTAAAGCGCTCACTGCCTGCAGGTATGCACCAGGTATTGTACCAATGACTCACCTGCACTAAAGCACTCACTGCCTGCAGGTATGCACCAGGTATTGTACCAATGACTCACCTGCACTAAAGCACTCACTGCCTGCACATATGCACCATTGTACCAATGACTCACCTGCACTAAAGCACTCACTGTCTGCAGGTATGCACCAGGTATGGTACCAATGACTCACCTACACTAAAGCACTCACTGCCTGCACATATGCACCAGGTATTGTACCAATGACTCACCTGCACTAAAGCACTCACTGCCTGCATGTATGCACCAGGTATTGTACCAATGACTCACCTGCACTAAAGCGCTCACTGCCTGCATGTATGCACCAGGTATTGTACCAATGACTCACCTGCACTAAAGCACTCACTGCCTGAAAGTATGCACCAGGTACTGTGCCAATGACTCACCTGCACTAAAGCGCTCACTGCGTGAAGGTATGCACCAGGTATTGTACCAATGACTCACCTGCACTAAAGCACTCACTGCCTGCACGTATGCACCAGGTATTGTACCAATGACTCACCTGCACTAAAGCACTCACTGTCTGCAGGTATGCACCAGGTATTGTACCAATGACTCACCTGCACTAAAGCACTCACTGCCTGCAGGTATGCACCAGGTATTGTACCAATGACTCACCTGCACTAAAGCACTCACTGTCTGCAGGTATGCACCAGGTATTGTACCAATGACTCACCTGCACTAATTCATTAACTGCCTGTAGGTATCCATCAGGTACTGTGACATATTCATTCATCTGAGGTTCTTCATCTTCATCTTCCATCTGTGGCTGCTCATCATTTACTGAGCCAGCTCCATGACCTTCTGCCACAAGGTCTGGATTGAGATGCTGGTACAAGTACTCAAATGACACAGTCTGGGGACATCAATGACATCTATTTCATACAAATGACAGAGTCTGGAGACAGCAATGACATCTATATTATACAAATGACACAGTCTGGGGACATCTATGTCATACAAATGACAGAGTCTGGGGACAGCAATGACATCTATATCATACAAATGACACAGTCTGGGGACAGCAAGGACATCGATGTCATACAAATGACACAATCTGGAGTCAGCAATAAAATCAATGTCATACAAATGGCACAGTCTCGTGTTAGCAATAAAATTGATGTCATACAAATGACACAGTCTGGGGACAGCAATGAAATTTATGTTATACAAATGACACAGTCTGGGGACAGCAATGAAATTGATCTCACACAAATGACACAGTCTGGGGACAGCAATGACATCAATGTCATTCATACAAATGACACAGTCTGGGGACAGCAATGACATTGATGTCATACAAATGACACAGTCTGGGGACAGCAATGACATTGATGTCATACAAATGACACAGTCTGGAGACACAATAAAATTGATGTCATTCAAATGACACAGTCTGGGGACAGCAATGACATTGATGTCATACAAATGACACAGTCTGGGAACATCATACAAATGACACAGTCGGGGGACAACAATGAAATCCATGTCATACAATTGACACAGTCTGGGAACAGCAATGAAATTGATGTCATACAAATGACACAGTCTGGGGACAGCAATAAGATTGATGTCATTCAAATGACACAGTCTGGGGACAGCAATGAAATTGATGTCATACAAATGACACAGTCTGGGAACATCATACAAATGACACAGTCCGGGGACAACAATGAAATCCATGTCATACAAATGACACAGTCTGGGGACAGCAATGAAATTGATGTCATACAAATGACACAGTCTGGGGACAGCAATGACATCGACGTCATACAAATGACACAGTCTGGAGACAGCAATAAGATTGATGTCATTCAAATGACACAGTCTGGGGACAGCAATGAAATCCATCTCATACAATTGACACAATCTGGGGATAACAATAAACTTGATGTCATTCAAATGACACAGTTTGGGAACAGCAATGAAATTGATGTCATGCAAATGGCACAGTTCAAAGCGAGTAAACACCCAAAAAACAAATGTCCTCGGCAGAACATTCATGATGTGCTCTTGACATACATCTTGTCCAGTAATGTATCCACTCTGTGCATAACAAACCAGCATCTAATTTATGCAGCATTCTCTCCGAGTCTGTCACAAATAAAATATATCTTGTTCTGCACTACTCTCCAGCCATCGGAATGCTGCTGTTACAGTCTCTACCTTCATTCTCATGCTGGAAATCACGATATTATACATCAGACTCTCCTTTTTCACACACCTTTCCTTAATCTTTGCATTTCCAGTGCCTTGCGGCAGAATAACAATTAAAATACTGCTGATAACTTACCACAATTTTGGCCTGAATTCTCAGCTCTTTGAGAAACGTTGCCAGCTTCTTCTGTTTTTCTGCCGTGCGTTCGGAGACCACCTTGACACAAAGAAAGACCCGCAGCTCTGTGTGGGCACTCCATCCATCCTGCATGTTTAATATACACGCCAGCTGTAGCATGAACAGACAGGTGTTGTCAAAAAAGCTGGCCGTCTCCGGGTGGAAGAAATTCACAGGCCAAACATCGATGTAAGACTTGAATGGCGGTTTTAAAATGGCTTCTTTGTTTAGCAGCTGGAAATTTCGACACAAAAACAGATTTTTCTGCATCTTAATCGTATCCTGAACCAGCATGACATATTCATGTGCACTCAGATGCTTACTAGTGCCTGTTCGTGGAGATTCAAAGAACGACTCAAAATCCGATATCAATCCTTGCTCCACAACACCAAAAAACCTCTTCTTGGCTTTTATCTTTATAAGGGAATCAGTTGGAATACTTTCATCGAAGAACCCGAAGCACGCCGTATTGATCTTCATCCCTCCGAGGCCTGAGATTCTCACCAAATGTTGGAATCCTTCAGACACAGAATTAGCTAAAGTCAACTCCACAAACGCTTTAATCTTCATGTGTCTGATCAGCTTCTGCCACTGCGATGTTGCCTCCAAGACTGGATCTGTGGCAAAATCCTCCAGCCGGCCAATTTTCACGTGTCCGATGATGTACAAGCCAGATTTCTTGATGTCGTTGCAGAAGTCCATGAGTTCACAGCTCTGTCTGGGGTTGGCCACCATCAGGAGTATCTGGGGCCTCCAGAACTTGACATGGGCCTTCCGCGAGTCCAGCATCAACAGATACTTTCTAACCTGCGGGTCAGCAAAACAGAACGGTCATTATTTTCATAAAATGAACAAGGACATTATTTTCAAAAATAAAGAACAGTGAACAGTTATTTATGACAAAAGGGCAGTGGACATTATTTTAATAAAAAGAACAGGACATATTTTAAGAAAAAGAACAGTGGACATTAAATTATGACAAAGAACAGCGGACATTAAATTATGACAAAGAACAGTTGACAGTTGACGGAGGATATTATTTTCATAAAAAAGACAAGTGGACATTATTTTCAGAAAAAGAACAGGGGGAATTATTTTCACAAAAAGAACAGTGAAGATTATTTCAGAAAAAGAACAAGGGGTAGTATTTTCACACACACAAAAACAGCGGAGATTACCTTTAGAAAACGGACAAGGGATTTAATTTTCAGAAAAAGAACAGGGAACATTATTTTCAGAAAAAGAACGGGGAATTATTTTCACAAAAAGAACAGGAGATTATTTTCAGAAAAAGAACAAAGGATATTATTTTCAGAAAAAGAACAAAGGATATTATTTTCAGAAAAAGGAAGTGGGCATGTTAAGAAAAAGAACAATGGAGATTATTTTAAGAAACAGAAGTGGGCACTATTTTCTAGAAGCATAAACATGTGTACTTTCATGAACACTTTGACTATGTTTAAACATCATCATCATCATGGTAATCCAAGGGTAGATTTTGCCATAGGGATGTGAAATAACTGGACTTCACACAGGGATGTGAAACCTTTGGGCTTCACACAGGGATGTGAAATCTTTGGGTTTCACACAGGGATGTGAAATCTTTGGGCTTCACACAGGGATGTGAAATCTTTGGGTTTCACACAGGGATGTGAAATCTTTGGGCTTCACAACAGGGATGTGAAATCATTGGGCTTCACACAGGGATGTGAAATCATTGGGCTTCACATACAACAGGCCATACCATAGTAAGGTTGTGAGACCTGTTTCCTTCATCGCCACCTGTTCTTCCCAGAGTGGTCTGTAGCAAACAACTTACAAGACTAAGTCAACCAAGATTTGTGCAGAAGGAAAACAATCACTCAACATCCCAGCCCCCTGGTCTGTAGTACACATCTTACAAGACTAGGTCAACCAAGATTTGTGTAGAAGGAAAACAATCACTCAACAACCCAGCCCGCTGGTCTGTAGTACACATCTTACAAGTCTAAGTCAACCAAGATTTGTGTAGAAGGAAAACAATCACTCAACATCCCAGCCCCCTGGTCTGTAGTACACATCTTACAAGTCTAAGTCAACCAAGATTTGTGTAGAAGGAAAACAATCACTCAACATCCCAGCCCCCTGGTCTGTAGTACACATCTTACAAGTCTAAGTCAACCAAGATTTGTGTAGAAGGAAAACAATCACTCAACATCCCAGCCCGCTGGTCTGTAGTACACATCTTACAAGTCTAAGTCAACCAAGATTTGTGTAGAAGGAAAACAATCACTCAACATCCCAGCACCCTGGTCTGTAGTACACATCTTACAAGTCTAAGTCAACCAAGATTTGTGTAGAAGGAAAACAATCACTCAACATCCCAGCCCCCTGGTCTGTAGTACACATCTTACAAGTCTAAGTCAACCAAGATTTGTGCAGAAGGAAAACAATCACTCAACATCCCAGCCCCCTGGTCTGTAGTACACATCTTACAAGACTAGGCCAACCAAGATTTGTGCAGAAGGAAAACAATCACTCAACAACCCAGCTCGCCGCACTAGGCCACTGTGACTGCTTCTACTACTTCATTCATCTGACATTTTTGTTTGTTTTGGATGTTGTGCCTGTTTACAGCACAGCTGTGATATCTGCTCATTTTGGTCAACAGATCCAACTTCTTCCTGGCATCTGTTGACTGAGTTAGCCCTCCTAGGATGTTCTGTTGGACACTCCATGACCTCTGTAGAATTCTGTTCAACGGACATTCAAACTTAATTTTCAAGTAATAGGAATCACACTCGGTGGACATTAGAAGCCATTTGTCAAATCCGTAGAGCACACCTTTGATGCAGATCACTTACCCATTATTTGGAGGTGGGCTGATGAATGCCAAGTGGGCACTTTCGCGAAGTGAATAGCGAACTGAGCCGAGAACGCCAAGAGCACAGTCAGATACAGGTTCCGTGCCTGGGCTTGTCAAAGCGAGGGAAAGACCAGCCACTTATTCCTGCAGGCCTCCGGGCCTACAACATGTCACAGCACTAGTTCACCACAGACCCATACCCGCAAACTGCTTTGGGTCATATTGTCTGTTCTTTGATGGATACCACAGGCTTCCCCACAGTGGCTGAAACATGGAATTGTTACACAAATGAAGGCATGTCTGATGGAAGTTGGTACCCACCTGTTGGTAGATGAAGGCCTGTCTGATGGAAGTTGGGACTCACCTGGTGGTAGATGATGGCCTGGCTGATGGAGCCCCAGCTGGTGGGCATGGACCGCAGGTGCAGTATGATGGCCAGGACCAGCATGATGACCAGGGAGATGCTGGTGTAGACGGCTGAGATCAGGAAGCACATGATCATGCAGCCAATGAGTCCAGACAGGCAGCTGTACCAGGAGAAGTACACGAACGTAGGCCTGTAGACAGAATGTCAGGGTAATACTTCATAGGCTGAAACTGTCAACAAATGACATCTGGAATCAAAAACAGTGTGAAGGTCTTTAGCAGTAACTACCAGCCTGGTTGGCAATTTTTGTGTTGCCACAGAAATGTTATAAGTCAAGTATATGACTGACTGGCACCTTGCTGTCTTTATAGACGATAGTTTGTGCAATGGAGTTATACCTCTCCACAACACAAAGCTTGGTTTGAATTTAAAGACCAAGTGTTGCTCATGCAGCTTGTTCCCTCTCTCGACCTGCCTAGTTTACTCCAGAGGAAAGGTAACACCAAAATGTCTGAAACAAACTGCAGAAGCTCCCAGATCAGCAAGGCAATGCTCTAACTGTCTGCCTATTGGAGTCTATCTTAGGCCAGTTGCCGACCAAGACATTTAGTTTTTAGGTAGCTTCTTCTTCTTCTTTCGTTCGCTTGAAATATGTCTATATCTGCAATGTTGTCTCTTGTCCTATTCTCATGTCCTCTGGCTCCACAGGACATCTGAGAAGGACCTCCAGTAGTTGTGGTTGGACCCTTTCGAGACATAGGACCCAGCACTGCACCTACCTGGGGGTCCAAAGCAGGGCGAGCACCATAACATTTAGCAGTAGTCGACATATTCCATTTTGCGTGATTGCGTAGCATCCTGATTTCTGTGGTGCGCCTCTTGGCTGGTTGCCTCCGTCTTCAGCACCTTTCTTTGCTAGAGCAGACTGTGGTCTCACTCGAGTGTAGATGTGTACATGCGTACACACGTGTCTGTGCATGCATGTACGTGCATACACATCTAGAGCATACTGGTTATTTTTCGGCGCCAGTAACTCTCCGTCGCCCCTTCTCCTGTTAGTTAAAACAGTTCCGCCACGTGAAGGCCAGGAGTTGGACTTTTGCTGCATAGGTTATGTATTCACGAGCCATTGGGGTATTTAAGCAATGTTGGGCGCTCACCCCAAAACTGCGCCCCGGCTACATACAGCAACATTTGGAACCTTTTTAGGTAGCATTTCCTCGCATTCTTGTACACTCCCAATTGCGCTTCTCCGCCAGAAGCCATTGGCACACTATATGCTGTCAGGTTGGTGATCGCTGCCCAACATGTGGCGCTAAGAGAAAGCAGGTAGTACCGTCTACTGTTATTCGGTAGATCAGTCATATCTGACTAAGATCTGACCTTAAAAATAAAGTATATGCACACACACATTATGTTTACACATGTTTAAGTACCAAAATCAGCATGGATGCTAATGCCAGTTCACTCTATTTTTGTGCATGTGTAACAGTATTCTTTTTTTGTATATCTGTATCTGTAAATTTAAGTATTTTTGTGTATGTGTAGCATTATGTATTTTTGTGTATGTGTAACATTATGTATTTTTGTTTATGTGTAAAATTATGTATTTTTGTGTATGTGTAAAATTATGTATTTTTGTGTATTTGTAAAATTATGTATTTGCATGTATCTGTAAAATTATGTATTTTTGTGTATGTGTAACATTATGTATTTTTTGTTTATGTGTAAAATTATGTATTTTTATGTATATACAAAATTATGTATTTTTGTGTGCGTGTAAAATTGTGTATTTTTGTGTATGTGTAACACTATGTATTTTTGTGTATGTGTAACATTGTGTATTTGTATGTACATGTAAAATTATGTAACATTTACAATCTTGTATATAATCATAATTTAAAATATGAACACTTTTTTGTAATTGTTTAATGTATTTTTGTTTGTGTAAAATTATGTATTGTGTAAAATTATGTATTTTTGTGTTGTGTAAAATTATTTATTTTTGTGTATGTGTAAAATAATGTATTTTTGTTAATGTGTAAAATTATGTTTACAAGATTTTATATGCTACATTACACTTACACACAAGATTTTATGTTACATTATGCATACATACAAAGTTTTTATGCTACTTTACATTTACATACAAGATTGTATATATTACATTATGCTGCTTTACAGCGTGTATATGTTACATTATCCACAACAGCGGAGGACATCAGCTGGGACACTCTGCGAGATCTGACTGAGCGTACCTGAAATTGGGGGCTGAAGCTAGCTCCAGGGCCAGGCAGGCCAAGTTGATGGCAGCGTACGACAACAGGAAGAAAACTGAAGTAATTGGGGCAATTGCATTCAGGGATCCAATCAACAGGATCAGCTGTGAGCAGAAACAAGTGTCTATGTTACATCATATACCTGTCAGTGTGTGACTTTATGCATACATACAAGTGTTAATATGTTGCAATATGATTATACAATATTATATTTACATGCACCTATCAGTATGTTACTTTATGCTTACATAGTTAGTTAGTCGACAGATCATTCTCATTGCACATCGAACCATTCAGTCCATAAGTGCTAAGGATCCATTCCTCAGCAAATCCTGCAGCGCAGGGCGGCTAATGACACCAGCTCTGTGTTGGTTTATCAGTCTTCTTTGGCTTCCTGCGTAGTGTTCTTGTTTGGCCACTCCTCTTTTAATTTTCTGTTCTCGCAGTCTGACCATGGTTGTAGATTCACAGTCATCACTTGGTTCTCGCTTATCGCTTCTCACTTTATGCTTACATACAAGTGTTAATGTGTTACAATATGCTTATTAGTTAGTCTTTCCTCTTGAGCCTAAAGCGGTGCATAGGGCAGAAGTCATGGCTCTCCATGTCTGGCGGTTCGCTGCTACCTGTTGTAGATCCTGGATGTTCACTTGGCCATTGAATGAGCCTTCTCTGATGATGGTTCTACGCAGGGTCTCTTTTGGTCTTCCCCATTTTCTCTTCCCTACCGGTGACCATATGAGGGCTTGGTAGGGGAGTCTTGTCTTGCCCATTCTGAGTACATGGCCGATGTAGTTGAAAATGTAGTGCAATATGCGTATACAATATTATATTTGCATGCACCTGTCAATGTGTTACTTTATGCTTACATACAAGCGTCAATGTGTTACTTTATGCTTACATACAAGCGTCAATTTGTTACAATATGCTTACATACATGTGTCAATGTGTTACTTTATGCTTACATACAAGCATCAATTTGTTACAATATGCTTACATACATGTGTCAATGTGTTACTTTATGCTTACTTACAAGCATCAATGCGTTACAATAGTCTTACATACAAATGTCAGTGTGTTACATCATATTTACATACACCTGTCAATGTGTTACTTTATTCTTACTTACAAGCGTCAATGTGTTACTTTATTCTTACTTACAAGCATCAATGTGTTACAATAGTCTTACATACAAGCGTCAATGTGTTACAATAGTCTTACATACAAGTGTCAATGTGTTACATCATATTTACATAAACCTGTCAATGTGTTACTTTATTCTTACTTACAAGCGTCAATGTGTTACTTTATTCTTACTTACAAGCATCAATGTGTTACAATAGTCTTACATACAAGCATCAATGTGTTACAATAGGCTTACATACAAGTGTCAATGTGTTACATCATATTTACATACACTTGTCAATATGTTACTTTATGCTTGCATACAAGCGTCAATTTGTTACAATATGCTTACATACATGTGTCAATGTGTCACTTTATACTTACTTACAAGCATCAATGTGTTACAATAGTCTTACATACAAGCGTCAATTTGTTACAATATGTGTCAAAGACTCGACCGCATCCCCTTCGCCAGGAAGAGCAGTCAATCATGAAGAGACCAGGAGGGGATACGGTGCCCGAGGGAAGGGAATGGGAGATGAGGTAATAAGAGTTGGGTGACCATTCCCTCATGAGACACGCAGGCGGTGTTCAGAGAGTTAGCACTCTAATCACGATAACATCACGCCTCGTGGTAGCCACAGAGAAGTTGAGTATACACTCAACGTACCACGTCTGCCATCAGCGTGCCATGTGAGGCAA
Source organism: Cepaea nemoralis (assembly GCA_014155875.1). NCBI lineage: Eukaryota > Metazoa > Mollusca > Gastropoda > Stylommatophora > Helicidae > Cepaea > Cepaea nemoralis. The sequence goes on along the minus strand of JACEFZ010011014.1, from coordinate 41,854 downwards.
CACGCACCAAGGTGAAGGTCAATCCCCGTGGTGTGTGACGAAGGAAGGAAAGATTGGCAGACGGCCGGACGGACTTGGAGTGTTCACCTCGTTAGAGTAGCGATAGGGGTATTTGTGTTTATTTGTGTAGAAAGTTAGCATAGGGGTAGCAGCTCGTGATAGATAATACTGTGGCTGTATGTTGTGTGTTTCAATAGCGACTGTTCACTGCTTGTAGCGAGCCAACGGCAATAAATGTACCATTTAATTTCCTCGCACACGACTTGCAAGTTTTCTTGTATGGTGTGCCAGAAGTACCCGATGATGCCTGTCAGTTGAGTTGTTGACAGGCAAGGGTAATTGTGGTGTCAGAAGTGAAGCTTGAACGTAAGTTCAAGCTAATCCACTCATCCACGGGCTCTGGACTAGGGTTTAATTTTTGTAGTGACGGTAATTTGTGCAAACGAGTGCAATTTGCGGGCTAGAAATATGCCTATCGAGACGAAATATAGTGTGTAATTGTGTTTATTTAGTGAAATCATGTATTCTGCAAAGCTGTAAGTATTAATATTCTTGCTTTCTTATATTTATTTATGTATGTACCAATTTATTCTTGAATAAGCACCAAACATGATTCAGGGCGGAGTGATACACCGCCAGCCGACAATATCGATTTTTGGAAACTAAAAATAGCACTGTGCTGTAAATAGCGCTGTGACGTGGAGTGATTGACAAACAGTTGGTCTGCGTCATTAGCATAAAGCAATCGAGTGTTAACAAGATCGCTTAGCGGCTGCCCGCCTGAATCTGTGCTTTATATCGTTTATTATTTATTTATTTGAATTACTAATAGAATATATTTATTTATTTAAACATTATTATGTTATTTTTATTCATTTAAAAGCAGTTATTCATAATTTTGGTTCTACTTTTTCTTTGTTTACCGTCACGATGAAACTATTTTTTTTGCCGAGCAGATGGGACTTGGCTGCACAACGCTAACAGAAATTAACTAAGTTTGTAACGAAAGGCAATTACTGTTAGAACAAAGACAGGACATTGACATTAAATTTAATTAATACATATTCTAGTTGTTCGTGAGTCTGTCATTGTCTAAGTCATTGTCCTTAGTTGTCGAGTAAATCATATCGTGCAGTAGACGTGTTTACTACTGCCCTGCATATCAGAGGGTGAGCAACAGCTGAGTACTTACGCCGGTGTGCCAAATATAGTGTCCTACTTACGAAACGTGTCTCCTCCCGAAGGTACCAAACAAGGTGACCGGTGTCAAAGGAGCTTACGTTCCCTGATTCTCGGGAACATTAAGTTGAGTATACCTATATTTTTGGCATGCATTGTGATTAATAGTGCATCTCTTTTTCAGCTTGTGATACAGTATCATATTTTTTGTGCTCTGATATGCCAACATAGAATTTCGTGCAACACATAAACTGAAAATAAAATTAATATTCCTTAACGAGGAACAAATAGATAACATTGTAGATAAATAGGTAAATAAACAAAGCAGGGTAAGTCAACACTAGCTAATTACTTAACAGCATGGCGACCTTATCTGACTTTATAAAAGCAGGTAAAGATTTACAATATACAGGAAAGGACTTAGAGGAATATGCTGATAGGAAATTTAAGGAAGCAAAGGATGCAGAGAGGGATGAACGCGCACGAGAAAGGGAACAAGAAAGACAACATCAGAAAGAACTAGCTGAAATAAATAAGCAAAAAGAATTAGAAATTAAGCAACAACAGTTACAACAAGAGAAGGAGATTGCAGAACGAGCTGAGATAACAAAACAAAAACAGCTAGAAGATGACAAACAGATTAAGCAAAAAGAATTAGAAATTAAACAACAACAGTTAGAACATGATAAGACAGTTAAAGAACAACAGTTAGAACATGATAAGGAGATGAAACAGAAGCAGTTAGATCAGGAGAAAGAAATAAGACAAAGGGAATTAGATCTAAAGCAAAAAGAAATAGATGTTAAGGAAAAACAAATTCAAGTAGAATCAGAGACACAATTGAAGATGAAAGGCATGGATGTAGACTCACACGCAGAGATCTCTGCCACTAAATTAAGAAGTCAACAAGAAGAAAATAAGTTCAACAAATACAAAAATATTATCAAACCATATTGCAAAGAAGATTCCATATCAGCCTGGACAGAGAATGTAGAGTATCAATTTAAATATCACCAAGTTCCTTTAGATATGTGGGCCCCTATTTACATGAAGAATCTAAGTGGTGAGCCCCTTAAAGTAATAGAGTCTATTCCTATTGAACTTAGATCTAGCTATCAATACATTCATGATAGGATTATGCAGCACTTTTTACTTGATGCCCCTGGGTATCAGGTTCAGTTCTCAAATTTAAAACCTAAACCTAGTGAAACTTTTATAGATTATTTTTCAAATGTGCAGAGTGTACTAAACAGGTGGTTTAAAGCAGCCAACATAGGTAAAGACTTTGATAGATTAAAAACCTAATAGCTATGGACAAGGTTATATCTACTATACCTTCTCCTTTTGCTAAGTTTTTGCAGCAGTCAGACATTGAGAACATCGAGCAGTTCGAAAAAAAAGGCTCAGCATATTTTTCTTCTAACAGAGAGATTTTTAAGACCTCAAGTGACTCTGAAATAGTTTCCTTTGTGAAAGACCAACCCAAAAACCATCAGAGCAACAGAAAACCTTTTCAGAATTATGACAAGAAAGACAGAAAAGTGGCAAAATGTATTTATTGTCAACAGATGCATGACACTTATTCTATGTGCGACAAATCGCCGAACTATCCGGCGCATCTTGAAAATGTTATCAAGAAGCAGCAAAATAAAAGATCGGCATACAGGCGGGCAATCAAATGTTTTTTTTTACATACATGTGTCAATGTGTTACTTTATACTTACTTACAAGCGTCAATGTGTTACTTTATGCTTACATACAAGCGTCAATTTGTTACAATATGCTTACATACATGTGTTACTTTATGCTTACTTACAAGCATAAATGTGTTACAATATGCTTACATACAAATGTCAATGTGTTACTTTATGCATACATAAGAGTGTCAATGTGTTACAATATGCTTACATACACGTATCTATATGTTACATTATGTTTATATACAAGTGTCAATATGTTACACTATTATTACATACAAAACTTAATATGTTACATTATGACTACATACAAGATTTAACATAATACAATATGCTTATACACCAGTTACAATCTGTTACATTATGATTACAGTTATATAAACAAGTGACAGAACAGACAAACCACTATGGGACTATACGACCATAGTTTAATGGACAGGCTCAGGTCAAAGTTACTGTAACATTTACATTCACCGAGTCACACTGCTGTGGTAGAGGAATTAAACTCTTCACTTTTGCATGCCTGGATGAATTTCTCACATGTGAAATTCTGTGCTTAACCTGTCTTATTCTGGATCATCTGTCTACACATTCTGACTGCACATCACTGCTATCTGTGATCTGTCAACAGACATGGATAAGTATACTGTAGACATAGCCCCCAGCTGAGTCCCATCTACACTCACCTGGACAAAGAACCAGGTCATGAAGACACTGATCAGTGGGTTGCCGCTTTTTGTGGTCATCGTTGCAGGCTTCAAGAGAAACCCTAGGGAAGGAATGTGGAATAATAACAGTCATCTGAGATATCTGGTGTGTGAGTATGTGTTTGTGTCATATGGTCAATGACTGCCTGTCTTTGAGTATGTATTTGTGTAGTATAGTTTATCTTGAGTATGTATTTGTGTAGTATAGTTTATCTTGAGTACGTATCTGTGTAGTATAGTTTACCTTGAGTATGTATCTGTGTAGTATAGTTTACCTTGAGTATGTATCTGTGTAGTATAGTTTATCTTGAGTATGTATTTGTGTAGTATAGTTTATCTTGAGTATGTATCTGTGTAGTATAGTTTATCTTGAGGATGTATTTGTGTAGTACAGTTTATCTTGAGTACGTTTCTGTGTAGTATAGTTTATCTTGAGTATGTATCTGTGTAGTATAGTTTACATTGAGTATGTATCTGTGTAGTATAGTTTATCTTGAGTATGTATCTGTGTAGTATAGTTTATCTTGAGTATGTATCTGTGTAGTATAGTTTATCTTGAGTATGTATCTGTGTAGTATAGTTTATCTTGAGTATGTATCTGTGTAGTATAGTTTATCTTGAGTATGTATCTGAGTAGTATAGTTTATCTTGAGTATGTATCTGTGTAGTATAGTTTATCTTGAGTACGTATCTGTGTAGTATAGTTTATCTTGAGTATGTATCTGTGTAGTATAGTTTATCTTGAGTATGTATTTGTGTAGTATAGTTTATCTTGAGTACGTAAATGTAGTATAGTTTATCTTGAGTATGTATTTGTGTAGTATAGGTTATCCTGAGTATGTATCTGTGTAAAATAGTTTAACCTGAGTATGTACTGTGTAGTATAGTTTATCCTGAGTATGTATTTGTGTAGTATAGTATATCCTGAGTATGTATCTGTATAGTATAGTTTATCCTGAGTATGTATTTGTGGTATAGTTTATCCTGAATATGTACTGTGTAGCATAGGTTATCCTGAGTATGTATTTGTGTGGTATAGTTTATCCTGAGTATGTATTTGTGTAGTATAGTTTATCCTGAGTATGTACTGTGTAGTATAGGTTATCCTGATTATCTATTTGTGAGCATAGTGTATCCTGAGTATGTATTTGTGTAGTATAGTTTATCCTGAGCATGTATTTGTGTAGTATAGTTTATCCTGAGCATGTATTTGTCCTGTAAAGAATATGCAACTAACTAACCTCTATACCACAATGTAAAGGGACTAAAATGGTATTTCAGAATCACCAATGCGGAGCACATGGACAGAAACAGACAAGTACCAGCAAACCAAGAGGTGAAGAAAAGTACCATGGGATGATAAATCATCTAATTCCAACTTCCCGTAACAGCCACGGGCTTATACATCAAACTATAGTTTAAATGTCAATACAGGAGTTTACCCTTTACAACCCCCTTTAATTACTACTATTGGCACCTTGCCGTCTTGACAGACGATAGTTTGTGCTTTAAAAAGGCATAATAACTTTTAACTATGGCGGTAGCGAGTGTGACTGATAAGGCCAATTTGCGCTGTAAATGTCCGTTCACAGTGGGTGCATGTGAACACGTGGTCATTTCCACCATCATGCACCATCTTACGTCTCAAACGCTTGGTGTGTGACTTTTCTGCAATAATTTTCTCCTTTGACTTTATTCCATTTCTGATATTTGCCCTCCATGCAACACGTTCAGCGGCGACTTGCTCCCAATGTGCATTATCAATGCCTGTATCAATCATGTCCCGCTTACACACATCTTTGTATCGTAGTAGAGGCCGACCCTGAGATCTCTTACCCATCTGTAATTCACCAAAAAAGATATCCTTTGGTATTCTACCATCATCCATCCTCCTAAGATGTCCTATCCATCTAAGTCTACGAAGACTGAGCATGGAATAAACTGTCACACAACCTGATCTTTCCAATACTTCAGTATTTGTGATTTTGTCTTGCCACTTAATACCAAGAATTCTTCGCAGACACCGCATATGAAAGCTGTTTAAATTGTTCTCTTGGTGTGAGTAAGTTGTCCAGGTTTCACTGCCATAGAGAAGAGTACTAAGGACACAGGCTTGATAGACAAGGACTTTTGTTTTGGCAGTAAGCTTCCTGTTCTCCCAGACTCTTTTTCTTAACCTGTTCATTGTTGTTGCTGCCTTACCAATCCGGATGTTGATTTCCTGATCTAGGGATAATTTGCTATTTACCACTGATCCTAGATATGTAAAATGGTCTACTATCTCTAGTTCGGCGTCGTCAATAAAGATTGATGGTACCCCATGTGCACCTTGTGACATAATCTGTGTCTTCTTTTTGCTGATTGTTAAACCAAATTCAGAACAAGCATTGGAGAATGCAGATAGTAGATATTGCAATTCTTCCTCAGAGTGGGTCGTAACTGCAGCATCATCTGCAAAAAGCAACTCTCTGATCAGTACCCTCCTAATTTTGGTCTTAGCCTTCAATCTCTGAGCATTGTAGAGGCCGCCATCTGAGCGTGAGTGAATGTATATACCACCATCCTGATCATGAAATGCATATTTCAGTAGAAGTGAAAAGTATATTCCAAAGAGGGTGGGAGCTAGTACACAACCTTGCTTAACTCCACTCTTGATTTCAAATTCTTCAGAAGTTGCACCATCAAACTTGATTATACCCTTCATGCCTGTGTGGAACGATTCCACAATGGACAGAAGAGTTGGTGGGCAGCCAATCTTCTTTAGTGCCTTGAACAGACCCTCACGACTGACCAAATCAAATGCCTTTGTGAGGTCGATGAAGGCAATAAACAGTGGTTGATTCTGTTCACGGCATTTTTCTTGCATTTGTCGCAATGAGAATATCATATCAGTGGTAGACCGGTTCTGTCGAAAGCCACACTGTGATTCGGGGTAGACTTGATCTCCTAGGACTTGAAGTCTGCGCAGAACAATTCTGGCAAATACTTTTCCAACAATACACAGAAGTGAGATACCCCTATAGTTGTTGCAGTCGCTCCGATCGCCCTTGTTCTTGTACAGTGTTATGATGCTTGAATCTTTGAAATCCTGTGGGACTTGACCTTCACGCCAGCATAGCTCTATTAGCTGGTGGATCTGTATAGTGAGTGTGTCTTGCCCACTCCTGATAACCTCTATTGGAATCCCATCCTTACCTGGAGCCTTGCCAGATGCAAGTTCATTTATAGCACACTTAACTTCTGTTATGGTGGGAAGTGTGTCCAGGTGGTCAAGAGTTGGTAGAGCCTCTATGGCGTTGAGGGCATCATCCGCTAGTTTGGTCTCACTTGAGTAAAGCTCCAAATAGTGCTCTACCCATCTGTCCATCTGCTGTTTCTTATCAGTGATGATTTCTCCAGTCAAGGTTTTCAATGGTGCACTTCTTTTGATCACTGGACCGCAGGCTTTCTTTATTCCTTCATACATGCTTCTTATGTCTCCCTTATCACTTGCGATTTGAATGGACTCACATAACTTGATCCAATAATCATTTGCACACTGCCTGGCAGCCTTTTGCACATCCTTCCTAGCTTGCCTAAGCTCACTCAGAGTGTTACGCGTTGGTCTTTCCTTGTTTCTTAAGAGAGCTTTCTTCTTCTTATCAATCAAGGGCTGTAGAGTCTCGCTGTTGGCCGCAAACCAGTCCTGCCCCTTATGATCCACAGTGCCGTAAACCCCTACGGCAGTTTTATAAAGAGTTTCCTTAATTTGACCCCACTTTTCATTTACTGTACAATTTTCTGGTGTATCAGTGAAAGCGTCTTCAAGTTGCTGTTGAAACTGAAAGCACTTTTCAGGATCATGAGTGTTAATAATATTAATCCTGAGGCTAGATTTGTGTTTAGCTGTGTAGATTCTCTTTGGTCTCAGTCTAACCCTTGCAACAACCAAAGAATGATCCGTATCACAGTCAGCACTGTGGTAACTACGAGTCAATGATATATGGTTCAGATGTTGTCTCCGTGTGATGATGAAGTCCAGCTGGTGCCAATGGCCGGATCTTGGATGTTTCCATGTGACCTTATGCATCTCTTTTGTTTTAAAAAAGGAGTTTGTAATACATAGGTCATTACTGGTGCAATGCTCCAGCAGCCTTTGCCCATTTTCATTCATGCGACCGATGTTGTATTTTCCAAGGCACACTGGCCATGAACTCGAGTCCTTGCCCACACGAGCATTGAAATCACCGAGCATATAAATGTAGTCAGATTTTGGAACTGCCTTGATCACGGAGTCTAACTCCTCATAGAACGAATCCTTCACATCATCAGAGGAATCGAGCGTCGGTGCATATGCAGTAATAATGGTGGCAAACCCACAAGAGGTTGCCAAGCGCAGGGATAATAGTCTTTCATTTCCTCCTGCTGGAATTTCAATCATTCCCAGTAGCGAATTCTTCACTGCAAAGCCCACACCGTGTTGCCTTTTTTCTGCCTGCCCTCTACCCTTCCAGAAAAAGGTGTAGTTGTTTTCCCTGAGTGACCCTTCCTCAGCGAGGCGAGTCTCCTGCAGGCCAGCAATATCAATGTTTAGACGATTGAGTTCGGCATCAATCACAGCCGTTTTTCTCACATCGTCAATATTGGTCAAGTCAGTGGAAAATCCTGGACACATGGTTCTCACGTTCCAGGTTGCAAGCCGTAGCTTGAGGTTTCTATTTTTATTTTGTTTGTACCTGGTGCATTGGTTTTACAGCCTGCGATTCAGATTTTGTCCTAGCCCCAAGCACCCATTGAAGCAGGCAGGCTGTGGCGGATCAGCACCCAATTGGCTGGGGGCTGCCCAGCTTGAGGCGGGCGGTAGCTGATCAGTGACACCTATAGGTGTCTCCCACCGTCAGAGGCAACGCGTGGCGCCCCATGTCTACGCCAACTGACAAGGACTTATAACCCGTAACAGTTGCCTCTCGCTTTGATTCCGAGACCAGTTAAGACCAGGGATGGAGTTATTGCCTCTCCATAGCACAAAGCCTGGGCTAAACTATAGAGATCATGTGTTGCCCATGCAGCATGATCCCTCTCTCGGCCTGCCTAGTTTACTCCAGAGGAAAGGTAACACCCCTACATCTGGAACAAGACAAGCTGCAGAAGCTGCCGGATCAGCAAAGCAATGCTCTAACTGTCCGCCTGTCGGAGCTTCGATCCTAGACCAGTCGCCAACCAAGGCTTAGGGCCTGGTCTGCCCTGCCATGACATTTTGTCTTTAGCTTGCATTTCCTCGCACCAGGGTAAGGCTTGTACCCTCCCAATTGCGCTCTTCCGCCCGAAGCCGTTGGCACAATGTGGGGTGTCGGGTTTGGTAAGCGCCGCCCAACGTTCAGCGCTAACAGAAACCAGGTAGTACCGTCTACTGTTATACGGTAGCTCAGTCATATCTGACTAAGACCTGACTCTACCCTTTAATTATATATATATATATATATATATATATATATAATACAACATGACTGCTACCATATTAATAACTTTTAAATCATAACTGTGGCACAACCCTACTTCCCATTTTTCTCCATCCATTTTTGTTCAGTCCAAACCTGATTGTTGGGCACTTAATCAGTTAAGAAATGAAAGAGCATCCAGCTGGAGCTGGACAAGAGACAACCACAACGTGGATGTAGTACTTACAGTACAGCCGGTCGTTGCCCAGAGCCTGCAGGATCCTGGAGCCACCAATGAGATTACCCAGAGCTGCAGACAGGGTGCAGGCAAATATCCCGATGACCACCAAGGGTTTCCAGACGTTGACTTGTTGTAGGAATATGTAGTCATTGACCAGAAGGTACCTGCGAACGAACGAACGGAATGAACGGACTTTATTTTCAAAGGGTAACAAATTGGGCACGCAGGCCCGTCTTAAATTTGACCCTTCCAATCACTCATCTTTCGTTCATCAATAGATTGGAGACGTTGAGCGGAGACATTGAGTCTGGTTGGCTGTACGGCCACGGAGGAAATCTGTGTAAACAAGTGTAGATGTATGTGTGGGTGCAGATGTATGTGTGGGTGCAGATGTATGTGTGTGTGTAGATGTGTGGGTGTGTGTAGATGTGTGGGTGGGTGTGTAGATGTGTGGGTGTGTGTGTGGGTGTAGATGTATGTGTGGGTGTAGATGTATGTGTGGGTGCAGATGTGTGGGTGAGTGTAGATGTGTGGGTGTGTGTGGGTAAAAGATCTCATGGTCGGCCTCTACTATGGTACAAAGATGTGTGTACGTGGATATGACTGATACAAGCATTGATATTGCACATTGGGAGCAAGTCGTACTGATCACGTTGCATAGAGGGCAAAGATCAGGAATGGAATAACGACAAAGGAGAAAATTATTGTAGGTCACACAATGAGCATGTAAGAAGCCAGATGGTGCGTGAGGGTGGAAATGACCATGTGTTCACAGCATCCATTGTGGACGAACATTTACTGCTTAAATTGGTCCCAATCAGTCACATTCGCTACCTCCATGAGTTATAGTTATTATGCCTTTTTTAAAAGAAACTATCATCTGTCAACATGGCAAGGTGCTGGAGATTGATTGAAGAATCGACATCATAACATTCCAGGCATTGCTATCTAAAAGTTACCGTACTTCCAACTCTAAATCCATTAAATTAAATTACATGTTATCCCCGGGAAGGTTAACCCGGTCAACAAATGCCCGCAGAAGTCGGATGTGTCGGCCTAACGGCGCAAGAACGCAGCTCTGCTGTAAACAGGCACAACGCAATCACATCCGGAAAAAAAAACCCGGATGAACGAAGAAGAAGAAATTACATGTTATAAAAACTTTTGAGAGAAAGAAAAAAGAGGAAAGAACAACTGACAAACAGGTAACAAACAAAAACACCAACCTTGAGCATGAGCCAGCTATAAGAGTGCACAGAAGCAGATAAGTGCAGAAAGTAAACAGCACGCCGTACATTGTCCCCTTGGGGATGGCTTTGGACGGGTCCTTCAGCTCACCTGTAGAAGACATGTCAATTGGGAATATCCCCAGTGCAATCGTGTTAGTTCTTGATTTCGTATTTCATGTCAAGCTCTGCAATCTCACTTACGTAACAATTTCTCATCACAATGACAGACTGGTTTATGACACTTTTTTACCTGATGTTACTTAGTTGCATATCCTTTACAGGCACTAGCGGTCAACTCCAGCAATTCTGGCTGTTTGTGATTCCTGGGCAATTTTACATTCAGTAGTTTGACACTGCTTTCTGAATGACCAGCACTCATATCAATGTATGAAACCAACACAAGATGATCTGCTGCCAAATCTCTGGCAGCTGTGATTTGAACACGGTATGCGGAATTATGAACTGCATTTGTAACCCCTTCGCCACAGGCCGGTTTACCTGCTGTCAACTCTAGTAATTATTATGTTTTAAATATGTTCAGAAGCTAATCTAACTACAGCAAACTGACATAATTCCAAATAATAATTCCAAATAAATAAATAGATTGAAACTAACTTTGAGCTAATCTGATTCCAAACAAAATGACCTGCCTCCATGAAAACTGTGTATAAGGAAAACCCTGGCCAGTTAAGTCTCAACAAAATTACCAAATATGAGCTGTTTCAAAGCAATTTCTACTCTCTCTCTCTCTCTCTCTCTTTCTCTCTCTCATGTGTGTGCACACATACACACACAAGAGAACATATATTCACAACTGGCGATTCTACCAAGGGTCAAATATACCTCTAAGGCAAAAACAAACAGGTAATATGTATTGTGACAGTGTTCTAGAACAATCCATGTCATGTTGGTTTGACTTTTTAGAATAAGCATGCATGGATGTTAATTGTTTAAATGCCTTTCTTTTTCTCTATGCATGAACATGAGAAAAAAAAGGGGGGGGAGAGGGGGACGGATGGACACACACACACACACGCACACCCGCACGTGCATGCGCAAAGAGAGAAAGGGACAGAGTGAGAGACATGCAGAGAGAGAGAGAGAGAGTGAGAGAGATACAAGGAAAGAGACACAAATTGACAGATAGAGTGAAAAAGGGCTTGACAAAAGGGATATGAATTACCCCAAAATGTTGCACACATTTGGTCATTTCATTGTGACCCATAGGATCAGAATTTTCCTGAGTACATCTGTAGTGGAACAATTAATGAGCTCCTGAAATCTCACTCCAGACAAACTGATGTCATTCCTGACAAACAATCTGACTCCAGACAAACTCATCTGACTCCAGACAAACTGAGCTGACTCCAGACAAACTCATCTAACTCCAGACAAACTCATCTAATTCCAAACAAACTCATCTAACTCCATACAAACTCATTTAACTCCAGACAAAATCATCTGACTCCAGACAAACTTAGCTGACTTCACATAAACTCATCTAACTCCAGACAAACTCATCTAATTCCAAACAAACTCATCTAACTCCATACAAACTCATTTAACTCCAGACAAAATCATCTGACTCCAGACAAACTTAGCTGACTTCACACAAACTCATCTAACTCCAGACAAACTCATCTAATTCCAAACAAACTCATCTAACTCCAGACAAACTCATCTAACTCCAGACAAACTCATTTAACTCCAGACAAACTCATTTAACTCCAGACAAACTCATCTGACTCCAAACAAAATGATCTGACTCTAGACAAACTCAACTGACTCCAGACAAAGTTAGCTGACTCTAAATTCAACTGACACCAGACAAACTCAGCTGACACTAGATAGATTTAGCTGACACCAGACAAACTGATGTAACCCCTGGAACAATAAACAAACCACAAAAGAAGACTGGAGTATGCAGAAAACAAGAGGTACCTGACATGTTTGCCCCGTTGAGGATTCCAGTGACACTGCTGAACAAGATGGCGAACACGGTAGCATAGTTCATTGTCCTCCCCGTGCTGTAGTCTGTGGTGTAGTTATCTGTAAGTATTACACAAACATGTCCACATTCACACGTTATCTGTAAGTATTACATAAACATGTCCACATTCACAAGTTATCTGTAAGTATTACACAAACATGTCCACATTCACACGTTATCTGTAAGTATTCCAACAACATGTCGACATTCACAAGTTATCTGTAAGTATTACAACAACATGTCCACATTCACAAGTTATCTGTAAGTATTACAACAACATGTCCACATTCACAAGTTATCTGTAAGTATTACAACAACATGTCCACATGCACACGTTATCTGTAAGTATTACAACAACATGTCCACATTCACACGTTATCTGTAAGTATTACATAAACATGTCCACATTCACAAGTTATCTGTAAGTATTACACAAACATGTCCACATTCACACGTTATCTGTAAGTATTACAACAACATGTCGACATTCACAAGTTATCTGTAAGTATTACAACAACATGTCCACATTCACAAGTTATCTGTAAGTATTACAACAACATGTCCACATTCACAAGTTATCTGTAAGTATTACAACAACATGTCCACATGCACACGTTATCTGTAAGTATTACAACAACATGTCCACATTCACAAGTTATCTTAAGTATTACAACAACATGTCCACATTCACAAGTTATCTGTAAGTATTACAACATGTCCACATTCACAATTTATCTGTAAGTATTACAACAACATGTCCACATTCACAAGTTATCTGTAAGTATTACAACAACATGTCCACATTCACAAGTTATCTGTAAGTATTACACAAACATGTCCACATTCACAAGTTATCTGTAAGTATTACAACAACATGTCCACATTCACAAGTTATCTGTAAGTATTACAACAACATGTCCACATTCACAATGTTATCTGTAAGTATTACAACAACATGTCCACATCCATAAGTTATCTGTACATGTAAAGAAGTGGAATCATACACCTATTTAGTTGGCAATGTAGACTAGGATTGGAAACAGATAAAGATAATAAAATAGAAATGCATAAGGCAAGAGAAGCTTTCATAGCACTAGGAAATCTGTGCAAGTCAAGAGATATTAAACTGAGCACCAAACTTGGAACATTTAATCCTAACATTAAACCAGAACAACTGTCCATTTAATACAAGTGAAGAAAAGTCATCACTGTGTTGAAAAACTGAGCTAACATTAATGACACCAACAGGAGTTCACACAGATCACCCTGACAAGAGGGAGCATCATATGATAATGGGTGATACACAAATGTTGTTATGCCACACCCAACTATTATCATGCCATACCAAACTGTTATCATGCCACCCTATGCAGAAGTAATCTGAATACATATACACATACGACCACAGAAAACTCACGAAATAAATTCTCCCTGAATGTCTCAGCACTCAAGCCTGTATAGTTGCCCGTTGGGGGATCAGTTCTGTTGCCCCAAGCATAGTGGTTGGTTTTTGGCAAGGTGACATCAATCTGGTAATGTTTGACGAAGAAGCTGACGAAGGTTGACAGTGTCACCAAAACAACTACCTGCAGAAGATAGTCAATACAGCTTCAGCAAGCACAGAACGGAATGATTTCCTGTCACTAATACAATCACGGAGGCATCCGTGGCTACATGGAGGGATCCGTGGATACATGGAGGTATCATTGGGAAGATAGAGCCAAGCCAAACACAAAAATCTCCATGTTAAACGTGTACAACAGTCACATACTTTCATCATTTTCTCAAGGTAAACAATAATATAAACATTAATACGAGGGGGCTTCTAATGAAAACCTTACGTTTTACTTTGGTTTTGTGGATATATTCTCAAAAAAGTACAGAACAAAAAATGTATCATGTTTTTGATGTAGTCACCACTGTGTTAAATGCAAGTATTCAGTGCTGATCAAGTGCTTAGTGCTGATCAAGTGCTTAGTTTCTTGCAGAAAAAAATTCTCTGGGGTCACTACTCGGTGTGCCTGACTCAGTTATGAGCAGTCTGTCACAGAAGTCACACCGTTTTGATACTTCCTACTCCACTCATACACTTGCTGGACTGACAGGCATGCATCAACATACTGGACCTTCATTCGCCAATGAATTTCTATACGTTTCACACCTTCACTGATTTTTTATAAAAAAAAACGGATAACAGAACGCTGCTCCTCTTTGATACAGTCGATAGTGGGGCGGCCATCTGTAAACTGTCCTTATGATGTCATCGTGTTTGTTTGCACTATGATGTCAACTGCTTAACACTCTTGACATATTTAACAATACTGACAGGTTACAAGACAATTTCATGGTTTCAAAACAATGTTTTCCCGTAGTGAATTTGAATAACGCAGACACAAACAATAGATTGCACGATTTATTGCCTGGCATATTTCGCTGCATCTCGTCAGGTACATACTGCAGAAATCACACAACTTACGTGAAATTAACTAGATAAATCCTTCAAGTTGAAATATACACAATTTCGCACAGTAATGTCACTTATCTACCACGGTAATTTTAAGCTGACTAACATGTCTTTCTGTTTGCACAATTCTGGCTTGCGTTGATAGATCATAATTGCTTCTGCAAATTTTAACAAGCGAGTATTTTGTGTTCTAAACAACACGCGAAATGCAGTGTCTCTGGACACAACATGGCGACTGGCGACAATGTGCCTGCCGATTGAAGACGCCGGGAGCTTCCGGTGTGTCGGCTCCTCGTGGCTATCATCTCCTGTGTGTTGTATCTTGTTGACCCATTGAGGTATGTGTTCTGACACCCGTTTGTTAAGCTGTCTCTCCGTTCGACCAATGTAAACGGCCTGGCATCTACATGTGAATTGGTAAATACAATTGTTTGTGGCGTACAGAGGAACAGGCTCTTTGACTGTTGGTGTAGGAATGGGTACGGTTTTACATCTAATGACTGGAGTTGCCGCCCAGAATGTTCGACCTACTGCTGTAGTAAGCCGGTCTTGTAGACGTTGCATTACGTCATCCCCTCGAAAGGTTAGCTGGATGAATACCTTGAGTTTAGGGACTGCAGTTACGTCTGCTTTGGGTTTGGGCTGTTGGCAATGGCGCTTTATAAATCCTGTGGAGTACCCATTCAGGTTTAAGACATTCTTCAGAGTTTCAAATTCCTCTGTCAGTGTGTCCTGGGTGCATATCTTTCTAGCACGGTCAAACAAGATCCGTACTAAGCCCCGTTTGTACTGGACAGGTGTGAAGCTCTGAAAATTTAGGTATTGGCCAGTCCATGTTTCTTTGCGATACACCGATCTTTGAATTGTGCCATCTGCTCTACGTCTCATTAGAATATCTAGGAACGGTAACGCTTCGTTTTGTTCGTGTTCCATAGATAGAGAGATGTTTTTATGCGTCTTGTTCATTGTGGCCTGAAACGATGTTGCTTGTAGCTCGTCTGTGGTGATAATTAGTATATCGTCCACATAACGCCGGTAAAAGGCCAAGTTGTTGATGTCTGAGGATCTCTTTTCTTCTAAGTGTGCCATGAAGATGTCCGCTAGAATAGGACCAAGAGGACTCCCCATGGCCACTCCGTCAATTTGGCGGTATGACTTAGTTAGAAAATTGAATTGGATGTTGGCGGTACATAGTAGTAGTAGCCTCTCCAGAATAGGTGTTGGTATGCCTAATTTTAGTTGTTTGTCTTCAATGCGTTCCCTTATTATTTTCACTGTCTCCTCTAATGGAACGTTAGTGAATAGGGAGGCTATATCCATGGATGCCATGTGTTTGTTATTTATGTCCATAGTATCCAATAATTCCACCAGTTGGAATGTATCTCTGAGTATTTTTGGATCGAAGGACTGTCGTACTGGCTTTAACATTTCGGCTAACCATCTCGCCATTCGGTGTTGTGCAGAGTTAACCATGGACAGGATAGGTCTTAGCGGGATGCCGGGCTTGTGAAGTTTGGTAGACCGTACATCTGAGGAGTGTGCGAGCCACGTGGTGTGAGCGTTTTTGCAGTGGCCTCACTGATGAGTCCCGCATTCACAAGTGACTGGATCTCTTTCCTCATTATAGCATCCAGGTCCTCCGACTTGTTTACTTTATGAGCTATCCTGAATTTGGATTAGTCTGACAATATTCCATCCATTTTTCTCTGGTAATCTGACATGTCCATCAGTACTGTACCGCTCCCTTTGTCAGGTTTAAGTATGACGAGGGTTTTGTTAGCCTTTAACGCTTTTAAGGCAGTAAGGTGTTCGTTGGTCAGCGGACACGTCTGTTTAGAGGGTGTTGTGCGATACTGGTGTTCTAAATCTACCAGTTTGGCCTTCAGCCACCCGACCGACTCAGCAGAGGTAGGTGATAACTTGGAGACTTGATCAAACAACATTTCAAACTGTGCTTGCGACTCAACACGATTGATGTGTTTAGGCTTTATGCATAATTTTAATCCGTATGCAAGGGCCTCTGTTTCAATGTTGTTGAGTACGTATGACGATAAGTTCCTCACATACTTCTCTGGGTTGTCTAGTACTGACGTTGTTACCTTTTCAGTGCTCAGTGATTTGTTGAGGCGAGCATTCTCTGCGATTTTCACCTTGTACACTGCTTCTGTACAGAATTTAGTGAACTTCAAGTAGCCATACAAGCTCAATTCTTGGGTGACGTAGTAGGCAGAGGGGATGACGTAATGCAACGTCTACAAGACCGGCTTACTACAGCAGTAGGTCGAACATTCTGTGCGGCAACTCCAGTCATTAGATGTAAAACCGTACCCATTCCTACACCAACAGTCAAGACAGTGGTTAGACAACCCCAAGCATTGCCAAGACAGTGGTCAGACAACCCCAAGCATTGCCAAGACAGTGGTCAGACAACCCCAAGCATTGCCAAGACAGTGGTCAGAGTACAACCCCAAGCATTGCCAAGACAGTGGTCAGAGTTCCATTCCCTAGCAGACTCAGGTATCTTTGTGTCTGATCAGTATGTCGCTGGAGATGATTCAACGGCACAAAGTGGGTACAGGATCACCGTGAGAACTGTGAGACAGACAGGTGGTGAGGAACAGAACTGTGAGACAGACAGATGGTGAGGAACAGAACTGGTCACTCCATCTCAATATGCCCTGGACTAGAATTGGCAGATACACAACATTTCACACCCCACGGGTAGTATCTAGAGCTAACTTTGATGTGTGTATACACATGAGGTCTATGTGGTAATATCATCATCATTGTATACATATAAGGCAGGTGTGTTAGAGAAGTTGATAGGGAGCTGCACTAATAATATCATCAGCAAGGCTGGGTGAAAGTGCAAGGCTCTGTGGTTGACGTCTTATTAAGTCACATCACAGACCCCTACCATCCAACTGTTTCAGGACAAATGTTTATATATATGTTTGTTTATACACACATCCTGTCTGACCTGTAACATCAGCATCGTCATCTTGAACCAGCAGTAAACAAATCCATGACATCTACATCAACATGAACACAGACTTACCAAGAGAATGATGGCTGATGTCTTGGCAAACAAACCGCCTCCCACTATACAGATGAGCAGGCAGATCAACAGGGAGACAGTGGCATACAGATACCTCCACCACTCAGAGTTCACCGGGAGTCCTTCTCCATCAGACATGAAGCTTCCTGTCAACATAACATCATCAAGGATTATCTCGAGACAGAACCTTTCCACAAATGTTTCATTCAAAACAGTTCACATACTTTTTCTGTTGCTGCCACAACATAGTTTCTGAAACCATGCTACCACAGCTGCAGGAAAACAGTAAGAGATCCACAAAACTGTAGTATGATATGTGGAAGAGAAGACAAGGGCTCGGAACAGAATCAGTAGTCAGCAGCTCCTGAAACCTCTGTTCCCTCAGACACATTAAGATTTTAAGATATGGTTCCGTCGCCCTGCTACTGAGTGAGTGCGTGGCGCGACACTGTGAGCTGTGAGTTTCACATGGAATGCTTTTACATCTGTCCGCGGTTGTTTGTAGTGTGAACTGCATGTTCGGAACGATGGCGGCCGGCTGTTGCTGGATTGACTGGTTTGCCTTTTTGGTCTCACAAGTGCATTTTTCGGGAAATTCCTGGGAGTCGCCACTGGAGCTACAAAGTTCGTGCTTTGTGCGGCACTTTCGGCAGGTTGTCCTGCGGAAAGAGACCAAACCATATGGGATAAAACCCGGGTCAATGAAGCCTTTCTGGTGACTGCCGTTTCCATCGACGATGAACTGTATTTTTCATGGAGGTCTTTTGTGTTGGCATTCTGTAGGCAGCATTATGCACAGTGTACCTGTGCAGGCTGTTGGTTTGCCAATACCCGTCTATTCCATTGTTCACATTGGGCAGTGAGGAGCATTTTGTGTGGTATTCACTGGCGCAGGAACGGAGCAATATGGGGACGACCCGTTGCCGTGATGTTGGAACCACGACTAACTAACTAGACACA
This sequence comes from Cepaea nemoralis, assembly GCA_014155875.1. Lineage (NCBI taxonomy): Eukaryota > Metazoa > Mollusca > Gastropoda > Stylommatophora > Helicidae > Cepaea > Cepaea nemoralis. The sequence continues at coordinate 22,912 of JACEFZ010011014.1, read as the reverse complement.
TTAAGAGCTGACTCCTGATAGGCTCCAGAATGAAAGATATATTATCAAACTGACTTCACGAGCCAAGGATCTCTCCACAATATACTGCAAATGTAACAATACTAACAGTTCTTTAACTGTTGACAGGCAAAAGAAATATTCAGACATTTTTTGCAAACAAACTGCATTGGGAGAATTCACAAAATCATCAAGCTTCTTAAACAAGGAATAATTGTTTGTAAGTGTAGAAAAGGCTAGATATGAATGCCATTGTAACAACAGGCATTTAACTGGCAAAGTCATAAGAAGAGATCTTGCAACCACTACAAGAACTGACAGAGTGTTAATACCAGAAGAAGTCCTAACAACAATCACTAGAACTGCCACAGTATGGACTGCAGCAACGACTCTGGAACAATAACTACAAATGTAGTGCCATGGACCACAGAAAGCAGCTGATCATCCAATGGCCATCCATAGATTAGTCCATGAAAAAATTTGGAGGCTGGAATGAGGGACGTGAGACAGAGTTGGGTACATGTTGTCAGGGATAAGAGAACACTTCACAAGCAATTGTGGTAGCAACAATATTCTTTCCTCAGATTTCACCACAAATATCAGATCTCCCTGTTTCCCCTGACATTTGACATCACCAAACATCACATCATGTTCCCCTGACATTTGATATCACCAAACATCACATCATTTTCCCTTGACATTTGATATCACCAAACATCAGATCATTTTCCCCTCACATTTGACATCACCAAACATCACACCATTTTCCCCTGACATTTGACATCACCAAACATCACATCATTTTCCCTTGACATTTGATATCACCAAACATCACTTCATTTTTCACTGTCATTTAATGTCACCAAACATCACATCATTTTCCTGTAACATTTGACATGACCAAACATCACATCATTTTTCCCTGACATCTGTCATCACCAAACATCACAACATGTTACCCTGACATTTGACACCACCAAACTGCACATCATTTTTCACTGACATCTGGTAACATCACATACACAAACATTATACCCACATCCTCCCTGACATCTGACAACACATCTTACCTCCTTCCCCAAAGTTCTGCAGGACACCCTCCACAAACCCGACCACGTACAAGGCACAACCCAACACATTGGCCACGTAGAACAGGAAGCCAATGCTGCCTCCAAATTCTGGACCCAGCGCTCGGCTGATCATATCTGGATGAAGTCAAGGAACTTTACCATGTGTACAATTCTTCCTCATTTCAAGGGATGCTAAGTTGCTAAGACAACTTATTACAGACATCAGAAAGAAGCAGTCATCATTTTTGGCCACATTATGAGAAGACAACAACTGGAACGTGTGACAACCAGAAAGATTTGTAAAATGAGAGAGAGAAAGACAGCGATAGAACATTCTTGATAGTCTTGTGTCATGGCACTGAAGGGAGTCAGCACAAGAGCTGATCCATGCCGTCAGAGATCACAATTTGTGGAGCAGCATGATCGCCCCCACCAGCCGGCAAGGCTGTGTGGCACCTCTTACCCACCAATGGCCACGTCATAGAGTTATGAAATATTTGATAGAGATAGCTGCCCCACCAATGAACTCACCTGCTCTCAAGGACCACACATCTGCCTTGGTCCACAGCTGCTTATTCAACATATTCGCAGTACCCTCTAGACAAAATATCTAGAGGCCACTTCACAATATGCCTAGTTGTAGGCATGGCTCCTACTCGAGACAGCCAAGCTCTACACAGCATGTGGCACAAGAGAATGGTGACCAGGGAGACACTTCAAGCGGGACAAAGCCGGTAATCCGATTAAACTAAAACATCATTTTACATGACTTCAGGAATAATGGGTGCATGGTGCTAGCCCCATATTTGTAGACCAGCCAGCACTTGATGGGCCACGGATGTGCTCAATATCACACTGGGCACCTTTTAATCCTCTCTAGAAGGCCTGGGATCCATGGCTCAATTACAGACACACCCCAATCATGGCTCAATCACAGACACACCCCAATCATGGCTCAACTATAGACACACCATAATCATGCCTCAACTACAAACACACCCCAATCATGGCTCAACTACAGACACACCATAATCATGGCTCAACTACAAACACACCCTAATCATGGCTCAACTACAGACACACGCCAATCATGGCTCAACTACAGACACACCCCAATCACGGCTCAACCACAGACATGCCCCAATAATGGCTCAACCACAGGCACACCCCAATCATGGTTCAATCACAGACACACCCCAATCATAGCTCAACCACAGACACACCCCAATCATAGCTCAACCACAGACACACCCCAATCATGACTCAACCAGACACACCCCAATCATAGCTCAACAACAGACACATCCCAATCACGGCTCAACCAGAGACACACCCCAATCATAGTTCAACCACAGACACACCCCAATCACGGCTCAACCAGAGACACCCCCCAATCATAGCTCAACCACAGACACACCCCAATCATGACTCAACCACAGTCACACCCCAATCATGGCTCAACCAGACACACCCCAATCATGGCTCAACCACAGACACACCCCAATCACGGCTCAACCACAGACACACCCAAATCATGGCTCAACCACAGGCACACCCCAATCACGACTCAACCACAGTCACACCCCAATCATGGCTCAACCAGACACACCCCAATCATGGCTCAACCACAGACACACCCCAATCAAGGCTCAACCACAGACACACACAAATCATGGCTCAACCACAGGCACACTCCAATCATGGCTAAATCACAAACACACCCCAATCACGGCTCAACCACAGACACACCCAAATCATGGCTCAACCACAGGCACACCCCAATCACGACTCAACCACAGTCACACCCCAATCATGACTCAACCACAGACACACCCCAATCATGTTTCTTTTCCCATGTAGTCCCATAAAGGAAGCCAAGAATTGTAACCCACATTGCATGCCATAAGAGGCAACTACAGGGGGTTGGCCTGGGACCTGGCTATCTCATCCCATCGACAACTTTGGCTCAGACAGACAGATAGATGACACATACATTCCGTGTAAACTGGTGGAGGTGGAAAGGAAGCATATGCAAGGAATGCCATAAATGTTATATTATGATATGTGTATATGTATGTATTTGTTTTATTCGCACATGTGGCAACACTAACAAATGGCAATGCTCTGTGATATACACAAACAAAAGAAACACACATTACACCTTGTAAATACACACTGTTTTGCATTTTTTTTAAACATGAACAAGTCAAAACATGAACAAGTCAAAACATGAATATGTCAAAAGACAGGAGGTCTTGGTGTGAACTGGTTCAGGGCATAAGCTTTACTGTGGTATACTAGGAAGAAGAGGAAACAGAAGAAGTCCAGATCTCAGCTTGACATCAACACAACAGAAGAAGTCCAAATCTCAGCTTGACATCAACACAACAGAAGAAGACCAGATCTCAGCTTGACATCAACACAGCAGAAGAAGTCCAGATTTCAGCATGACATCAACACAACAGAAGAAGTCCAGATCTCAGCATGATATCAACACAACAGAAGAAGTCCAGATCTCAGCATGGCATCAACACAACTGAAGAAGTCCAGATCTCAGCATGACATCAACACAACAGAAGAATCCAGATCTTGGCTTGACATCAACACAATATAAGAAGTCCAGATCTCAGCCAGATATCAACACAACAGAAGAAGAAATCCAGATCTCAGCTTGACAACAACACAACAGAAGAAGATGTACAGATCTCAGCTTAACATCAACACAACAGAAGAAGTCCAGATCTCAGCATGATATCAACACAACAGAAGAAGTCCAGATCTCAGAAAGATATCAACACAACAGAAGGAGAAATCCAGATCTCAGCATGATATCAACACAACAGAAGAAGTCCAGATCTCAGCATGATATCAACACAAAAGAAGGTCAGTCAATAAGCCTGGCCCACCTTTTGAAAATGCGTGTCTCCAACAATGCGCTGTGTCACACACCTAATGAACAGATGAAGGGTCTCTTCTGCGCATATAAGCACTGTGAATGAACGCATTGTCTGGAAGTGACAAGCACTCAACAAGGACTTGGCGTAAGAGGCTACAAGTGGATGTATATCTGTGTGTCATCACACAGACAGGTTTAGAGTGGGGAAGCTATACTTAGCCAGGGTACTTGAGTGCTGACCACTTACACTTATGCATGTGTAGCCACGTGTACCTACAGTCGGAATTAGACTGCATGCCATCCATAGATGCAATCACTTGTATCATTATTTCTTAATCTGGACCGAAACATTTGTGGTAGAAGGAATTTAGTTTCTTGTAAACAGAACAGGAGTGATTTAGGCATCTTGTTCATCAATACCATTTTTCTAGGGATGCCTTTCATCAACACAACTTTTGGTACTTTTGCTTTTATTCACCCCAAACAAAAGGGAATCCCAGGGTATGACGTCACATCCAGGGCTTCCCTGTGTTGCGCCGAACATCCAGGGGGTTTCCGTGTGTTGCGCCGTAGCTCGGTGCGCAATTCTATGCGGCCGTGTGCGCTATTCTTTCACTTTCCGGTTAGGGTTAGGGTTAGGGGTAGGGTACACACAACCCTAACCCTAACCCTAACCGGAAAGTGATTTGCAGGACCGATGCAAATGAGGATCGAAGGGAGACAGACACTCACACAGAAACGGGTTGCCACAGCCCCAAAGAAACAACACTGTGGTGTGGGGCAATTGAAACGCACTGACACGTACTCCAGCCGAACACAGGGAGATCACCGTCGGCGCTAAATATAGCTTGTGACGCTAAATATAACTCACGAAGTTTGTTTGGGGTGAATTAAAGCAAAAGTACCAATTTTATAATGATGTATCTCATCAATACAACTTTTCTAGGGATGCCTTTCATCAATACAACTTTTCTAGGGATGCCTTTCATCAATAGAACTTTTGTAGGGATGTATTTCATGAATACAACTTTTGTAGGGATGTATTTCATCAATATAACTTTTGTAGGGATGTATTTCATCATTACACCTAATCTAAGGATTTATTTCATCAATACATTTATAGGGTTGATTATGTGGTTGTTTCGGGATTTGAAATTTAAATATTGAGCACAACCCACTACTGGCAACGCCGATCGCATTCTGGTATGAACCTAAGGCCTATCCACGTCAATATGGAAGCACTATACTCGAGTTTCGCCCTCATTTGAGCTCGTCAGTAGTGCATATCCCTGACCGGATCCGGAAACAGTCCCAGATCACGCGTGTGAAGCGGGTGTGTAACCACGCGGCACACACTGGACACACCAAATTATCACAACAGAACATCACAACGCTACCCATCGTAGGCTATGCTCAAGATTGCCCAATCGCCGTGACCGACGTCCGTCAATCGATGGGACCCAGTGTCTAGTGTGTGCCGCGTGGTTACACACCCGCTTCACACGCGTGATCTGGGACTGTTTCCGGATCCGGTCAGGGATATGCACTACTGACGAGCTCAAATGAGGGCGAAACTCGAGTATAGTGCTTCCATATTGACGTGGATAGGCCTTAGGTTCATACCAGAATGCGATCGGCGTTGCCAGTAGTGGGTTGTGCTCAATATTTAAATTTCAAATCCCGAAACAACCACATAATCAATTGATTATTGCTCACTGGATTTAGGAGGCCTGGTGTTCCTTGCCAGTGAGAAGTCCTGATCGTTCGGGTCCCATCGATTGACGGACGTCGGTCGCGGCGATTGGGCAATCTTGAGCATAGCCTACGATGGGTAGCGTTGTGATGTTCTGTTGTGATAATTTGGTGTGTCCAGTGTGTGCCGCGTGGTTACACACCCGCTTCACACGCGTGATCCGGGACTGTTTCCGGATCCGGTCAGGGATATGCACTACTGACGAGCTCAAATGAGGGCGAAACTCGAGTATAGTGCTTCCATATTGACGTGGATAGGCCTTAGGTTCATACCAGAATGCGATCGGCGTTGCCAGTAGTGGGTTGTGCTCAATATTTAAATTTCAAATCCCGAAACAACCACATAATCAATTGATTATTGCTCACTGGATTTAGGAGGCCTGGTGTTCCTTGCCAGTGAGAAGTCCTGATCGTTCGGGTCCCATCGATTGACGGACGTCGGTCGCGGCGATTGGGCAATCTTGAGCATAGCCTACGATGGGTAGCGTTGTGATGTTCTGTTGTGATAATTTGGTGTGTCCAGTGTGTGCCGCGTGGTTACACACCCGCTTCACACGCGTGATCCGGGACTGTTTCCGGATCCGGTCAGGGATATGCACTACTGACGAGCTCAAATGAGGGCGAAACTCGAGTATAGTGCTTCCATATTGACGTGGATAGGCCTTAGGTTCATACCAGAATGCGATCGGCGTTGCCAGTAGTGGGTTGTGCTCAATATTTAAATTTCAAATCCCGAAACAACCACATAATCAATTGATTATTGCTCACTGGATTTAGGAGGCCTGGTGTTCCTTGCCAGTGAGAAGTCCTGATCGTTCGGGTCCCATCGATTGACGGACGTCGGTCGCGGCGATTGGGCAATCTTGAGCATAGCCTACGATGGGTAGCGTTGTGATGTTCTGTTGTGATAATTTGGTGTGTCCAGTGTGTGCCGCGTGGTTACACACCCGCTTCACACGCGTGATCCGGGACTGTTTCCGGATCCGGTCAGGGATATGCACTACTGACGAGCTCAAATGAGGGCGAAACTCGAGTATAGTGCTTCCATATTGACGTGGATAGGCCTTAGGTTCATACCAGAATGTGATCGGCGTTGCCAGTAGTGGGTTGTGCTCAATATTTAAATTTCAAATCCCGAAACAACCACATAATCAATTGATTATTGCTCACTGGATTTAGGAGGCCTGGTGTTCCTTGCCAGTGAGAAGTCCTGATCGTTCGGGTCCCATCGATTGACGGACGTCGGTCGCGGCGATTGGGCAATCTTGAGCATAGCCTACGATGGGTAGCGTTGTGATGTTCTGTTGTGATAATTTGGTGTGTCCAGTGTGTGCCGCGTGGTTACACACCCGCTTCACACGCGTGATCTGGGACTGTTTCCGGATCCGGTCAGGGATATGCACTACTGACGAGCTCAAATGAGGGCGAAACTCGAGTATAGTGCTTCCATATTGACGTGGATAGGCCTTAGGTTCATACCAGAATGCGATCGGCGTTGCCAGTAGTGGGTTGTGCTCAATATTTAAATTTATAGGGTTGTCAATACAACTTTTTTGGAGATGTATTTCATCAATACAACTTTTGTAGCGATGTGTTTCATTAATACAACTTTTGTAGGGATGTATTTCATCAATATAACTTTTGTAGGGATGTATTTCATCATTACACCTAATCTAAGGATTTATTTCCTCAATACAACATTTGTAGGGATATCTTTCATCAATACACCTTTTTTAGGGATGAATTTAATCAATACAACAAATGGAATATTATAAATATGTATGAATTGAGAGAGACATAACAGGTTGTAGAAGAAATTAAATATTATGGGATTAGCATTTTATGAATATGTAAAACAAGGTGGAAATCTTTTAAGCACATGTGAAACAGTGCTGTTCTCAGACCATACGAAAGAAAATACCTCACACATCACCCTAATGCTACTTACGTACATAATACAACACAAGAAACCTTGTTCTGGGTGCATGTTTATGTACGTAGAGTTCTAAATGATTTTGGGTTAGCCAACTTTCACATCTTGAAGTAATACATGCATTTCATCGTTTCAATCTTACATATTAATACCATGCAGAACATCAGTTAAGTCTTTGAAGACTCTTGTATTATCTACCCCACAAAAGAGGATGGCATGTTCTTAAAGGATACAGTATGCACCTCCTCCTTCCAGTGCCCCATTGGTAGAGATGGCACAGATGGACAGGACTGTCATCACCAGAATGAAGTAGGCAAGGATCAGCTGTGAGTATGTTTCCAACAGACCTGAATTCCCCACTACAAATCCTAGGAACACATGAGTACAAAATTATTTTTAAAACATGGCACTTAAATTGGCACAATATATATTTAAACACAGAAGGCACAAACAAAATGTTGCATGATTTACTGCCTGGCATATTTCGCTGCATCTCGTCATTGACAATTTATATTTACTGTTTTGTTTACCGGTGCTGTGGCTCAGGGGATAGTGAGACGTGTAGTTTAATAATTCCCTGTCATATCAAGTCCAGGGTCGGACATCAGATGCATGCATTGCATTGATTCCAATGGTATGAGGTCTGGCTGTTCAGAAAGCAATGGCAAACTGCAGAACTAACTATGTCTAGCAAACCAAACCGGGCCTCAGATGGGTCAACTCACTTCCCACTTGATCTAACCCCCTCATGTGGCTTTACCACACCTTAATGCATGTGTGTGGAGTTCTACTCGTCTAGGAAGAGCTAGGACAGTTCCCTTGGTTCTCGAGAGTTCTGTATCGGGAGGTTTAGTGAACTTCTCTAATCCCAAGAAGCAGAACTCACATGTCTGAATGCGCATAGAAACTTCTATAATTGAAAGACGTACATTCTGAAAGAATTCGGGAATCGTGAGCTGTCCTCACTTCTTGTAGGCAGTTTTGGAGGCCTTCAGTGGGTTCTGTAATTGAGTACTAATACTTCTGGACCAGACCAGAAAGACCATTCGATAGGAGACTGGTCCTCCCAAGCTGTATTCCAAGCATCATCTGGGAAACCGGAGGTGATCTATAGCAGTCATACCTTGAATCTTTCGTATGTTTATTTCTTAAAGTAAAGGAATCCCTTTATTGATGAAGACTGAAGAGAAGCTTTCAAGCCTCCAGTCAGCCATCAAGACAATTCACTCCAAAGAAGCATTAAGCGGAGAGCCCAAGTCAGGCCAGGGAAGAAGTCAGAGAGTCAGACCAAAGACTAAGCCTAGGACACCAGTCTAACGTATCCAGTGGAAGGCACAGTATGAGGTGATCTCCTCTCCTATACCCTGCGTTTGTACACTATGCAGACAGTCCAATACTACCTCTCCCAGGGCTGGATGATGACTCCGCCCGAGGGACTAGTCTCAGTCTGACAGTATTACTTCCTTCTTCCTGTTTTTGAGGTGTCAACCATTGAGACTAAGTCTTTAAATATTCTTTCTCATGCCCTCAAAGCGTGTTAGCTTTATAGTTAGTTAGGTGTCTGTTTGTATCTTTAGTAGTCTGAAAGGGAGTTTAGCATCCAGGACCCAGCACTGGGGAAAATTCATAGAGGGAGACAGAAGAGGCAACTACAGCCCAATATAACATAGTAACAAACCCTGGGATCCTGGTCTAGTTTTGTTACAGACATGTAACTAATTTGTTTTTATTGACCCTACTTGTATGTACATAACTGGTTCAGATCACCTCAGTGAAGGAGCAAATGTACGTTTGATCACTGAACATCCAGACTAACTCACTCAATAATCATTTGACATCTTTGTTCAAAACACAGCAGTAATTCATTCATGTATGTTGAATAAATGAACACAAATCATCATCATTCAGTGAGTTGCACTGTACTGTTTCATCATGCTTGTGGTTCACTACATCCAGCTTTGACAAGCATTGATTTGGGTTTGCTTACCCTTAGCAGTCCCCAGCCTGCTTACTATGTCAAATTATGTTTGCTCTAATGGGCCACACTTGTGCCCCTAAGTTAGCTTTGCCTATCACAAATAAGCTGAGCAGTATTTACATAATTATAACTAAGTAGAAAATTGTGTATATATTGGTTCTCATTCTAATAAGTAAAAATCTGCCCCTTGTTTTCATGACTTTTTCAATTTTGTGAGAAAATGAGGTGCTTTAAAATATGATGTTATAATTATATTCTGATAGTACTGAGTTGCATTTGTTGTGATATTCTGTGAAGATGGAGTCTCTGTGGCGAAGTGGTCAAGCCAGTCTGACTTGGGCTCCGAAGGTTGTGGGTTCGATTCCGGGCTGCATCCTTCGGTTCACAAGTGCATTTTTCTGAGACTCTGAGGGTCATCGCTGGAGCTACAGGAGTTCGTGATTTGTGCGACGCTTTCTGCGCTGCGGAAATAGACTGGCCGTAAGGGATAAAACACAGTGCAATTAAGTCGACCCTGTTGACTTTTTATGAAGAAATTTTTAGTCTCATCTTATCAGGTTCCTATTGAACCTTGAGGTGTTGAGGTAGAAAAGTTGAGTATTTATCATTATTTACAGAGTATGCAACCCCCTTTAATTTGATATTATACTACAACATATCTGCTACCATGTTATCAACTTTTAAGTCATAACTAACTGTGACACACCCCTACTTCCCATTTCCTGCCATCAATTTTTGTTTGATCCAACTCTACTGTTTGTTTGGCGTTGCATATGTTAAATTATGTTACCGCCAACCTCCACCCCCCTCCTCCCCACATCTTTGTCAACTTTAGTGAGTACTTTTTACAACTGTACTTACCAGATCGCAGAAATAGAAGCGAGGAGAACTGGGAAACTGCAACAGGAGCAAAAACACCCGCAAAAGTACTCAAAGTTCTAACTGCACTCCTAGGCTTCGAGATGGGCTCTCCGTTTTCAAATCTTAATGAAATAGTGCTAAAACTCCTGTTAAACCTTCGCAACTGCCTGCTCATAACTGAAGGGCCGTCTTCATTGTCTTCAGACGTGGTAGAGAAGTCGTCGTGGCACAGGTCGGGCTGGCCGCTCTCTCTGGAAACAACAACCGCGTTCTCTCGGTCGGCTCCATCGCTGTCGTACCTCTCCATGTCATCTAAGGCCGTGTTTAAATTCATACCGGCGATATCCCAGTGATCAGAGTAATGTAACTGTTAATTAAAACACCCTGAGAGTTGCTCCCATCAATAAATAATGTGTGAAAATGATCAAGACGATCGCGAACTTCGGCGGCCAACTTTCACTTCTGCTACATTGTTTACTTCCCATGTTTGCATCCGGTTTGACTCTGGTCACGTGAGACCACCAGCTACACACTTCCCTTACTGACTGAACTTGCTTCTCTCTAGTTGCTTTCTGTAAACATATTCATATACATCACAAGGTGCGTCGCATTACCCTCAAAATAGGACAGAAGAAGAAGAAAACTTGATTATGACTAATGGTCGTGTGAGGTGATGAACCATGACCAGCCATTCTTAATGGCATAGCACATGATGATGATAATGATTGATGTCTTAAATGTCTACATTTATACGAACAAGATCCTGTTATATTGTGGAAATACTTGTATCCTGTTCCGAACCGAAACAAGTCCCATGATTAGCATGAACCTACTGGGTTGAGTGCAATACCTACCCTACCTGCATTCGTTGTCTGTTTACTTCATCCTGATTTATACAAGGTTTAGCTAATATGATCTTATTGCATTGCATTAATATACTTCAGGATATACAGTAGTCATCTGTCACTTTTTTTTACTGCCTATAGTACCTTGCTGTGTAGAACAGAGAGATGTCTTAAGTCTGAGGAATTAAGGCCGCCTGGATAGTGCAGTCGCCGCGAACTGTGCATGGCTAGGGTTTTCTTTTTGCCCCCGGCAGAAAAGAAAACATCCACGCCTTACCGAGGATCGAACCCGGGTCTCCCGAAGGAGAACCCAGCGTTCTTAACCACTCGGCCAGCCGCTCCTCGGTATGCGATATGAATTACCAAAATACGATAAGTAGATTGTGAGCTTTACTAGAACACGATTACAAGAAACAAAATGAACGTTGCGGCCAAAGCCTTCGTCAGCACAGAACAAAACAACACAGACACCAAACTAATAAAATAATCACTACATAGAAAATACAGAGGTTACTTAGCTGAATCCTGTCTTGGTTGAATGTGTCTACAGCGCTAGCCGTTTGATGAGTGTCGGTATGCGATAGTATTATTAGTATACGTATAACTTTTCCATTTTGGTGTGGATACGCATTACAGTTATTAGTGTGTGTGTGTGTGTGTGTGTGTGTGTGTGTGAAAGTGTGGGAGTTTTTTTTTTACATTGGTTTTTGTGAAGGAGTGTGTGTATGCGTGTGTGATTGTGTGTAAGACTGAACATATATGGGCACCAGAGAGAGAGAGAGAGAGAGAGAGAGAGAGAGAGAGAGAGAGAGAGAGAGAGAGAGTAGGAATGAGAGAATGTTTTAGTGTGTTTGTGATTGTGAGTATAAGGAAGTGCGGCTGTGTGATTGTGTGGATGTACGACTGTGTGAGTATGTGTGTATGTTTACGTGTGATGGTGTATCATCATCATCATGTGCCAATATTCAACATCCCTACCAGAGATAATATCCCTTCAGCGTCAATGTTCAACATCCCTACCATAGATAATAATTTAATATCCCTTCATCGTCAATATTCAACATCCCTACCAGAGATGATAATATCTCCTTTGTATCTATCTTCCGCATCCCTACCATAGATAATAATTTAATATCCCTTCATCGTCAATATTCAACATCCCTACCAGAGATGATAATATCTCCTTTGTATCTATCTTCCGCATCCCTACCATAGATAATAATTTAATACCCCTTCATCGTCAATATTCAACATCCTACCAGAGATGAAAATTCTCCTTTGTATCTATTTTCCCGCATCCTACCATAGATAATAATTTAATATCCCTTCATCGTCAATATTCAACATCCCTACCAGAGATGATAATATCTCTTTTGTATCTATCTTCCGCATCCCTACCATAGATAATAATTTAATATCCCTTCATCGTCAATATTCAACATCCCTACCAGAGATGATAATATCTCTTTTGTATCTATCTTCCGCATCCCTACCATAGATAATAATTAATATCCTTCATCGTCAATATTCAACATCCCTACCAGAGATGATAATATCTCCTTTGTATCTATCTTCCGCATCCCTACCATAGATAATAATTTAATATCCCTTCATCGTCAATATTCAACATCCCCACCAGAGATGATAATATCTCTTTTGTAGCTATCTTCCGCATCCCTACCAGGATGTTGGTTTTATCTTCCTGTATTTATTTTCATCAAAATGTGGGATTCCCCAGACTCAAAGAAAGCTATTTTGGCCCACACCAGCTCCATTTCAGGACAAGCTCTATGGAGGTGTCAACAAGCTCAAGCTGCATTCGTTAGGTAAATTTGGGCTGACGTCTGGAAGTGTACGGAAAAGTAGGATTCCCCAACCAGGATGCGAAACAAGCGTATCACAATTATTATGACTCGCGTATGCATATGGTGTTAACTCTAATTGTCTCTAATATGGCATGATATGTGTGTGATTTATGAACCAAGTACTTATGTTCGACTTGTATGTAAAAGATGTATAAGATAAAGGTAGCCATAGGTTCGAACCTCGCCCCAGAGGGCGCTGCCAGCTGTTTCACCAGTTTCAAATCTTCTGGTGATGATTCCTCCTGGCCAGGTTGTCCTTCCTTGAGTGGGAAGACAGCTGTAATTTGGTCCTGCACTTCCTCAGGCGCTGGACCTTCTGCTGGACTGATTCCGTGGCCTAGGTCCGTGGCCCCGTTGCGGACGCGATTTGTGAGCCAGCTTACCTGCGTTCGAAACAAACACAGCTGCGACAGATTTGGCAGTAGACCGCGTCGCGCTGGGTCTTAACGTGTTGGTATTGTATCCGGTCGTTCAGAAAGCAATGGCAAACTACTGAACGTAAACTCGCCAAGACATCAACAACAGCAGTAAAATGCTGGTGTTTGCCATAACCTCCCCAGGCTATGAAAGGAGAGACACAGTTTTCACAAAATGAGTTGAAGAAGATTGGGGAAAAAGTGCAAGACGTTTTTGGTGCAAACGCGAAAGCGACACAAAAAATCACTTAGAGATCAGTGAGATATGGCCTGCCGTCCAGCTCGGACGAGCATGTCTGCTGGAGCATGGCGAACGTTTTTTTTACGCCGCTCTTTGTGTGCAGCTGTGTGAATGTCGGATGTCACGTATCTTTTATTCCTGTCGAGCTGTTGTGTATCAGAAAGCATGGATGGATTAAAAGCAATTGTCAAGAAGAAAATCTTCGTGAGATGTATTCCTGCCTGTGTTGGTCTTCTATAAAACAAGGTATCAAGTATTATTCATATTTGTTAAACCCTAGATACATCAATGAGCCCATGTCAATGCACTTCGTGACAGTGTTGAAGCGATGTCCTGAAAATAGGATATGCAAACAAATAATAATCAACCTAGTTGGCAGTGGTGTGTGAAATTTTTGGTTGAAACCTGCAGCCTTTCTCTGGCCCAGAGTGAGGCCACGCCCAAGTTTGAGTAGTGTTGTATTTAAATGTAGGATATCTTACAATGGGTCCTAGAAAGCCTGTTAGGTCAAAGTGCTGGCACTCGCCATAACCAGAAACAAATAAATGCTGTCTTGGTGTGTGTGTGTGTGTGTGTGTGTGTGTGTGTGTGTGTGTGTGGTGGGTGTGGTGTGTGTGTGTGTGTGTGTGTGTGTTCTCTCTCACCAGCCGATGATTGTGTTTCCCGGAGTCTGTTTTCTCTCCAGCCGATGATTGTGTTTCCCGGAGTCTGTTTTCTCACCAGCCGATGATTGTGTTTCCCGGAGTCTGTTTTCTCACCAGCCGATGATTGTGTTTCCCGGAGTCTGTTTTCTCACCAGCCGATGATTGTGTTTCCTGAAGTCTGTTTTCTCACCAGCCGATGACTGTGTTTCCCGGAGTCTGTTTTCTCACCAACCGATGATTGTGTTTCCTGAAGTCTGTTTTCTCACCAACCGATGATTGTGTTTCCTGAAGTCTGTTTTCTCACCAGCTGATGATTGTGTTTCCTGAAGTCAGTTTTCTCACCAGCCGATGATTGTGTTTCCCGGAGTCTGTTTTCTCACCAGCCTATGATTGTGTTTCCTGAAGTCTGTTTTCTCACCAGCCGATGATTGTGTTTCCCAGAGTCTGTTTTCTCACCAGCCGATGACTGTGTTTCCTGAAGTCTGTTTTCTCACCAGCCTATGATTGTTTACCTGAAGTCTGTTTTCTCACCAGCCGATGATTGTGTTTCCTGAAGTCTGTTTTCTCACCAGCCTATGATTGTTTACCTGAAGTCTGTTTTCTCACCAGCTGATGATTGTGTTTCCTGAAGTCAGTTTTCTCACCAGCCGATGATTGTGTTTCCCGGAGTCTGTTTTCTCACCAGCCGATGACTGTGTTTCCCGGAGTCTGTTTTCTCACCAGCCTATGATTGTGTTTCCTGAAGTCTGTTTTCTCACCAGCCGATGATTGTGTTTCCTGAAGTCTGTTTTCTCACCAGCCGATGGCTGTGTTTCCTGAAGTCTGTTTTCTCACCAGCCTATGATTGTTTACCTGAAGTCTTTGACACACTATGCCAGACATCCGTGGTCCTCACATCATTAATGTATAATCATAAACACCGCTACCTATTTACCAACAGCACCAACGACAAACGATCAATATATTCAGCACACGGCTGCTGCTGGTTGGTTCAACACACGGCTGCTGCTGGTTGGTTCAGCACACGGCTGCTGCTGGTTGGTTCAACACACGGCTGCTGCTGGTTGGTTCAGCACACGGCTGCTGCTGGTTGGTTCAACACACGGCTGCTGCTGGTTGGTTCAGCACACGGCTGCTGCTGGTTGGTTCAACACACGGCTGCTGCTGGTTGGTTCAACACACGGCTACTGCTGGTTGGTTCAACACACGGCTGCTGCTGGTTGGTTCAACACACGGCTGCTGCTGGTTGGTTCAACACACGGCTGCTGCTGGTTGGTTCAGCACACGGCTGCTGCTGGTTGGTTCAGCACACGGCTGCTGCTGGTTGGTTCAGCACACGGCTGCTGCTGGTTGGTTCAACACACGGCTGCTGCTGGTTGGTTCAGCACACGGCTGCTGCTGGTTGGTTCAGCACACGGCTGCTGCTGGTTGGTTCAACACACGGCTGCTGCTGGTTGGTTCAGCACACGGCTGCTGCTGGTTGGTTCAGCACACGGCTGCTGCTGGTTGGTTCAGCACACGGCTGCTGCTGGTTGGTTCAGCACACGGCTGCTGCTGGTTGGTTCAGCACACGGCTGCTGCTGGTTGGTTCAGCACACGGCTGCTGCTGGTTGGTTCAACACACGGCTGCTGCTGGTTGGTTCAGCACACGGCTGCTGCTGGTTGGTTCAGCACACGGCTGCTGCTGGTTGGTTCAACACACGGCTGCTGCTGGTTGGTTCAGCACACGGCTGTTGTTTGGGTGTGGCCTGAAGACAGTGATCGCTTTCAATTTGTATCTACGTGCATTTTACTGGCAGAAAACTGTTTAACTATTAAATAAAGCGGTGTTGTGAAAATTGGGTTTATCATGTTTCGTAATATTAATTTTGGTGTTCGAATTAAAATGTTACACGTCCTTCAAGAAACAAATGAAGATCGTAAAACTGATTAGAGTCATTAGACGTAAACAGTCAAAATGTTTTGGGCATGTTATGAGAAGAAATGAATTGGAGAGCTTGGTGACAACTGGCAAGATCGAAGGGAAGAGACCAAGGGGAAGACCTAGAAGCAAATACCTGGATGGCTTGGCCACGTGGCATGGTCGAAACAGGAACACTCTGGTGATCGAGTGAGATGGCAGAACATGACCGTCCACGCTTACCGGCATGGCACATGATGGATGGATGCATCTTCTACTTCTATTTCGTCTTCGCCTCCCCGTCCTCCCCTCCGCTTTCTACCTCTTCTTAAGTTGTGTGCGATGGATCAGACATCGACGATCATGACTCTGCACTGCTCCCCGAAATCTGTTATTATAATTGTTTACATTATTATTTTCTGTTGCCCACCTGTTTAAGCTTTCCACGTACATGTTTCCCTGGTTTATCCCGCCTCTCTTGTCTAGTATTTGCCTGCTAATTTCCCAGTTCTGTCGCTTTTGTTAGCTTCCTTCTTGTTTTCTTTTCTGTTCTGTTCTTTTCTTCAGCCTGGCATATTTTTGAGTGTATTCTTGTATTATCTGTTTGATGAATTAGTTTCTTTTCAAGGAGCTCAAAATGATTCACGAGAGCGCATCTCTGTATGTTAAGACAGAATCTCCCATCCTCATCCCCACCCCAAGCCCCTCTACCCCCTCCCAATGTTGTTGAGTCTATGCCCAACATTGGTATGCCTCAGCTGCGCGTATCTGTGTGTTATAAATATGCATGTTCAATTTTTCACTTGCAGTTTACCAACTCCCCATACAGAATTCATTATATATCGCATTACATTTATCTTAGCGCTGAACGAATGCTTTACGTACCCCTCTGATTTCACAAATGATTTCTTTGACCCGGGCTTGCTTTGCACACAATGATTTCAATATGTTTTAACAAGCGTTCTCTTTGTTGCATGTGCGTTTAGAAACATTGCATTGCGCTTCTTCAAGGGTCGAATTCTTCTATTGTTGAATTCTTTTATCATGGTTTTCTTAATAGAATTTGCATTCTTGTTCAACTTTCTTTATTCGTCATATGTAATCCATATTGTGGTTATATTTTTGTTATCATTTATTTGCAGTTTTCAGTGAATAACAGGTTCTAATTCATCGTATGCTTTGTAACTTGTGTGTAGGTGGTTGTTATGTTCGTTTATTTAGCTTATGTTCATTGTGAAGATCATCGGGTCTGTCTATTGTAATAAATATAACCAAACATTTCGGTGTACTATCGAAAGAATAAGAGCGCTCGCTTTTAAGTTTTCGATGCGCTGACGGCGAGGTGAGCGGTTCAACCCCAGCACCGGTATTAAGTTGGGCTTAAACGTTGATTCCTCGTTCAGAAAGCAATGACCAACTCATCATAATCATGTGCCATGCCAATAAACGTGGTCGATCATGTTTCGCCATCTTATACGATCACCAGAGTCGTGGATCAACTCTGTGCTCTTGTCTGGACCATACCACGTTGGCAAGCCATCCAGGTATTTACTTCTCTGCCTTCCCCTTGTTCTTTTCCCCTCAATCTTACCAGCTGTCACAAGTTCTGTAGTTACTTTCTTCTCATAACGTGCCCAACAAAATATGACTGTTTACGTCTAATTTCTCTAATCAGTTAATGATTTTCATTTATTTCCTGTAGGACTTGCTCATTGGTTTTTCTGTCTGTTCATGGTATTCTTCTGCATTTTCCTCAGAAACCACATTCCCACAGCCATTAGATGTTTTTTGTGTTTCAAAGCTTGTCTGCTCATTGTCCACGTTTCACATCCTTACAAACGTGTAGGTTCTATGTAGCACTTCAATACCTTTTTTCTCGTTTCAATTGATATCCTTTTATTGGTCATGATGTTTTCCACTTTGCAAAAGGTTACCATCGCCATGGCGATTCTTGTTCTAATCTCTTCAAGGTATCCAACCCCCATCAGATGGTTCATAAATAGACACACATAGTATTGTATGGCGCTCGTAGAGGGAGAAGAAGGAAGTAGAGATTAGAGGACGCACAAGACAACATACAATTTGAAAGCTATAATAGTTACCGACCGGGATCGAACCTGTCACTTCCAAATGACGACAGCGCCTTGCTGCAGGAACAAGTGTACTTCGACAGGTTCGAATCCCGATCGGTAACGATATCTTTCAAATTGTATGTTGTCTAGTGCGTCATCTAATCTCTACTCCCTTCTTCTTCTATGAGCGTCAAATTATATGTTGTCTAGTGCGTCCTCTAGTCTCTACTTCCTTCTTCTTCTATGAGCGTTAAACAATACTATGTGTGTTTATTTAGGAACTGTCTTAGTGGCCTCAAAGAGTTCCCCAATTGATTTCCCTTGTAAAACCCCCATCAGATGTTATGACTTCCGAGATAGTTGTACCGATTAACTTGTTTATGAATATTCCCATTTACTTGTGTATTACATTGTGGTATTTCCTTCTTCTTAGAGACGATGCAATGTAGCACTCTTATTTGTAGAATCCTACATTCTTGTGGCTACTTTCTTTTTCGCTACTTATCTGAGCGGGGAAGATGCGGTAGCGTAGCCGCTAGAGGCTCGTCTGGTGTACCGACGGTTTGGGATTCCATTGTCCGCATCAGGGCGGTTTCCAGTTGTTAAAATTAACCAGAGTTCCCAGATCGAACCAGTCTAAACTGGGCACCGGGAAATGTCTTGGGATGTAAATTCGACTGGTGGGATATCGCCCACATGACGCACTAAAGTCAAGCCGGCTTGTGGAATACCGCCCCATGACGCACTGAAGTCAAGCCGGCCGGTGGGATGCATGACGCAATGAAGTCAAGCCGGCCGGTAGGATACCGCCCACATGAGGCACTGAAGTCAAGCCGGCCGGTGGTATACCGCCCACATGACGCACTGAAGTCAAGCCGGCCGGTGGGATAAAGCCCACATGAGGCACTGAAGTCAAGCCGGCCGGTGGGATACATGACGCAATGAAGTCAAGCCGGCCGGTGGGATACCGCCCACATGAGGCACTGAAGTCAAGCCGGCCGGTGGGATACCGCCCACATGACGTACTGAAGACAAGCCGGCCGGTGGGATACCGCCCACATGAGGCACTGAAGTCAAGCCGGCCGGTGGGATACCACCCACATGAGGCACTGAAGTCAAGCCGGCCGGTGGGATACCGCCCACATGACGCACTGAGTTCTGGTTTTTTTTTTTTTTAAATTGTTGCGTATCCCTTACGGGACGTTGCAGTCAACACCAGCATTTTCAGCTGCTGTTGATGTACTAGGCAAGTGTTACGTTCAGTAGTTTGCCATTGCTTTCTGAACGACCGGCCCCTGTACCTTTTTCGAAAAAACCAGCACCGCCGTGTTTCGAACCCGGGTATACGGGCTCACAAACCGAGTTCGCAAGCCCTTGGCCACAGAGACCGGTAGTTCCGGTTTGTCTACACAAATATTGACTGACTGGCACCTTGCCGTCTTGACAGACGATAGTTTGTAAAATTGAGTTATACCTCTCCATAATACAAAGCACGGGCTGAATTTAGAGACCATGTGTTGGTCATGCAGCATGATCCGTCTCTCGGCCTGCCTAGTTTACTCCAGAGGAAAGGTAACACCTCTACATCTGGAACAAGACAAGCTGCAGAAGCTGCCGGATCAGCAAAGCAAAGCTCTAACTGTCCGCCTGTCGGAGCTTCGATCCTAGACCAGTTGCCGACCAAGGTTCAGGGCCTGGTCTGCGCTGCCATGCCATTTAGTCTTTAGGTTGAATTTCCTCGCACTAGGGTAAGGCTTGTACCCTCCCAATTGCACTCCTCCACCTAAGGCCGTTGGCACAATGTGGGGTGTCGGGTTTGGTGAGCACCGACCAACATTCGGCGCTAACAGAAAGCAGGTAGTACCCTCTACTGTCATATAATTTTACAGGACATCGCTGTCAACTTCAGCATCTTTTAGCTGATTGTTAATTTCTTGGCAAGATTACGCTCAGTAGTTTGCCATTGCTTTCTGAGCTCACACACCCCGTAAGTTACCGACGCGATTCGAACCACTGCTGATTCTCACCGTCGTCACGTTACTTGCGAGAGTATACGAGATTACGGAGAAAAGTCGCTAACCTCTAGGCCAGGAAGCCGGCACTGTCATATAGTAACTCGGTCATATCTGAGACCCAACATTCGGCGCTAACATAAAGCAGGTAGTACCGTCTACTGCTATACGGTAGCTCAATCATAGCTGACTATGACCCGACATTGAGAGCTAACCCATAAGTTCTACTACTTCCAGTAGCACCAAACAGATTGTTGTGTATGGATTAACTTTTCCTATATCCAAAGTCTCTCGCCATCCCGCGACCCACTCCGGCTTCTGGGGCATTTGTAATTTACGTCCCCAAATCAAGGACGAGAAGTCACCTGAGTAATCGTAGGGTCTGATTCTCAATCTGCATTTCATAAAGTGGACATATTTGGCATGGGAGGACACCAGATGGTATACTTCTCTCTTACAAAGAGTTCCGCGCTTATACTGTCAGTGCCGTGTTGGAGTGCGGGGCAACGAACGGGAAGATCTGTTAGCTTTAAGCGTCCCAGTAGTTGGAACACTCGCGGTAAACAAGGGAGATATTCTGAAGGTTATCTTGAGATGAGTCGAGACAAGAACCGACATCACAGCTCTCGGAACATTCCTATACGTGCTCCGTCCTCGTCTGCAACAGCCAGCGACGAGTCTCAATACTAATGGTGCTAGTAGCAGTCTGATTATGTGTACGTCTGGCCTTTGATCGGCGTCCTGAATGTCGGCCAGATCCTCTGGTCACCCCCTCCAGATCCTCTCTCTGGTCACTCCCTCCAGATCCTCTCTCTGGTCACTCCCTCCAGATCCTCTCTCTGGTCACTCCCTCCAGATCCTCTCTCTGGTCACTCCCTCCAGATCCTCTCTCTGGTCACTCCCTCCAGATCCTCTCTCTGGTCACTCCCTCCAGATCCTCTCTCTGGTCACTCCCTCCAGATCCTCTCTCTGGTCACTCCCTCCAGATCCTCTCTCTGGTCACTCCCTCCAGATCCTCTCTCTGGTCACTCCCTCCAGATCCTCTCTCTGGTCACTCCCTCCAGATCCTCTCTCTGGTCACTCCCTCCAGATCCTCTCTCTGGTCACTCCCTCCAGATCTCTCTCTGGTCTCCTCCAGATCTCTCTCTGGTCACTCCCTCCAGATCCTCTCTCTGGTCACTCCCTGCCAGATCCTCTCTCTGGTCACTCCCTCCAGATCCTCTCTCTGGTACTCCATGAAGATCCTCCTCGGTCACTCCTCCAGATCCTCTCTCTGGTCACTCCCTCCAAGATCCTCTCTCTGGTCACTCCCTGCAGATCCTCTCTCTGGTCACTCCCTCCAGATCCTCTCTCTGGGTCACTCCCTCCAGATCCTCTCTCTGGTCACTCCTCCAGATTCCTCCTCTGGTCACTCCTCCAGATCCTCTCTCTGGTCACTCCCTCCAGATCCTCTCTCTGGTCACTCCCTCCAGATCCTCTCTCTGGTCACTCCCTCCAGATCCTCTCTCTGGTCACTCCCTCCAGATCCTCTCTCTGGTCACTCCCTCCAGATCCTCTCTCTGGTCACTCCCTCCAGATCCTCTCTCTGGTCACTCCCTCCAGATCCTCTCTCTGGTCACTCCCTCCAGATCCTCTCTCTGGTCACTCCCTCCAGATCCTCTCTCTGGTCACTCCCTCCAGATCCTCTCTCTGGTCACTCCCTCCAGATCCTCTCTCTGGTCACTCCCTCCAGATCCTCTCTCTGGTCACTCCCTCCAGATCCTCTCTCTGGTCACTCCCTCAGATCCTCTCTCTGGTCACTCCCTCCAGATCCTCTCTCTGGTCACTCCCTCGATCCTCTCTCTGGTCACTCCCTCCAGATCCTCTCTCTGGTCACTCCTGCAGATCCTCTCTCTGGTCACTCCCTCCAGATCCTCTCTCTGGTCACTCCCTCCAGATCCTCTCTCTGGTCACTCCCTCCAGATCCTCTCTCTGGTCACTCCCTCCAGATCCTCTCTCTGGTCACTCCCTCCAGATCCTCTCTCTGGTCACTCCCTCCAGATCCTCTCTCTGGTCACTCCCTCCAGATCCTCTCTCTGGTCACTCCCTCCAGATCCTCTCTCTGGTCACTCCCTCCAGATCCTCTCTCTGGTCACTCCCTCCAGATTCCTCTCTCTGGTCACTCCCTCCAGATCCTCTCTCTGGTCACTCCCTCCAGATCCTCTCTCTGGTCACTCCCTCCAGATCCTCTCTCTGGTCACTCCCTCCAGATCCTCTCTCTGGTCACTCCCTCCAGATCCTCTCTCTGGCACTCCCTCCGATCCTCTCTCTGGTCACTCCCCCCAGATCCTCTCTCTGGTCACTCCCTCCAGATCCTCTCTCGGGTCACTCCCTCCAGATCCTCTCTCTGGTCACTCCCTCCAATCCTCCCCCTTTCCCTCCAGATTCCTC
>JACEFZ010011013.1:0-21417 GCA_014155875.1 Cepaea nemoralis | reverse complement strand
GGGATTGATAATCCTTAATACTTTTCAAATTAATGATACTAAAGATAATAAGGGTAAGATAATGATAGTAATAATAATAATGATCATAATAATAGTAGACATTTTCATAATAATAAAAAAAATAGTAAACAACAACAAACATATATTAATAATAATAGTAATAATAAAAATAATAATAATAATAATAATAAATAGTATAATAGATATGTGATTCTATTTACTAAGGTGATAATCTTAGTAGTGGTGGTAGTATAGCACAACAAGTGCATTTAAAGCAAAACATTCCATAAATAGTAATTTGGAATGGGAGGAGTTGATTTTCTTTTCTCCTTTTTTCTTTTCCCCTTATCTATAAGTGTTAAAACCATCATTTTGAAACAAATAAAACAAGCATTTATATTTCCACTATTCTTTACATAAGGGATTGTCATGTGTCTTTTGACCATATGTGATCTTTTTAATCATTTACTCATCATTCACTCACAGTTTCTTCTTTCTTTCTCGCGCTCATGTATACCAAATTTGTAATACAATAAGGAATACATGTGGTTTAATCTGGAAGTAGTTGTGATATTTTGCGCGTGTACATAAATGATATTAAGTGTGTGTTATATGTGTAGTGCTTGTGTCTGGCTGAGTTTCTGCATGTCCATATGAGATGTCTATAGTAAGAAAGAGCTATAAGTAGTTTTGTGTGTATGTCTTTTGCTGATTTTGGTAAAGTGTTGAGAAATATTGCTTTATATATGTCGGTTTGTTTGCCTGTGTGTGTTTGTATGAGGTGTTGGAGTGTTGCGCGTGTGGCAGTAATTGTTGGACATGTAAAATAAATGTGTTCCTCTGTCTCTTGTGTGTTGTTTCTACATAGCTGGCATTGTTTGTCTATGTATTGTCCCTGTGTTGTTGGAGTCATGCTGTATAATAACCTATATGTGATTTCTCTAGCTGTTGGTGTTATGTGTTTGTTGTGTAGGTTTGAAAAGGTGCATGTGAAGTCAGACATGAAGTATTTGTATCCTCTTTTGATTCTAAGTTTGAGTGGTGGTGCTTGCTCTCTAACTAACTGTTTGTATATTGTGTGTGTTGTTTGCTGTATTAACTGTTCATGTCCTTGTATTGCCTGTATGCATGTCTGATAGAATGTTGGCAGTGTTCCCTGATAGTGTGCAGTTGCATTGTTAAGTGGTGTGAGGTGTTTGATGTTGTGGGCTATGTAGTATAGTGCTAGTCTGTGCTGTTCTGGGTGTCTGATGATTTTACCTATGTAACTAATCCTAAGTGACAGTATTTTTGTGTGGATGTCTTGTAATCCAATACCCCCCTGTTTCCTGTCTTGTATGAGAGTTTTGTGTTTAATGCTGTGTATTGTGTTGGTGAAGATAAAGCATCTGATTTGTTTGTTTATGTTTGTGATGGTCTGTTTGGGAGGGTCCAGTACTGTCGCTAAGTATATTATTTTGGGTATTATGAATGTGTTGACTACTATGCTTCTACCAAATATTGTGGATGTTTTATACCTATACCTATGTAACATGTCTGTAATCTTTTGGGTCAGTGTGTATCATGTCTGTGTGTGTGTTTTGTGGGATCACATGGAAATGTGATCCCATACAGTTTCATGGTGTCTGTGTGTCTCAGATCTGGAGGGAAATCAGACTTTTGTTGCCACTTTCCCAGTCCCATTATATATGATTTCAATGTTTGCTTTCATTTTTTTTTTTTTAAATTTGGGTTTGGCGGACATCCCAGACTAGCTGGTTCCCCGCCTCCCCTGTTTTTGGCGTGGACCCTTAGTCCCACTGTGAGCTATTGCCCACAGTGGTCCACCAGGCCCACATTTAAAGTGATGCTGATGTGAGGTTTTTTTTTTCTTTTTGGATCACCTGGCCCCCGACCAGACCAGGCGCGCTACTGAAAGGGCAGCAATTGCGTCTGATCTTAGCCAAGGGACCGAGAATGATCATCCCGGCCTCCGACCAGACCAAGCGCACTACTGTCGGGGGACAGCAAATACACTTGATCTTAGCCAAAAGGCCGAGAAGCGAATGTTTTTTTTTGTTGTTTTTTTTTTTTCATTTTTTTTTTTTTTTTTTTTTTTTTGGTTGAAATTTTTCTTTTTCTTTTTTTTCCCAACTTTTATTTCATACAAAGCAATGTGTATTTACAAGTTGTAGTGTGTGTTTCTTTTGTTTGTGTATATTACAGAGCGTTGCCGTTTGTTAGTGTTAAGTGTGACATTGTGAATGAAACATACAAAAATATATACAGTTATGATAATATGACATTTGTGGCATAGTGCATGTAGATACGCATTCCTTGCATATACTTCACTTCCGCAAGCGGAATGCATGAAACACCTGTCCATCTCTCCCTCTCTCTCTCTCTCTCTCTCTCTCTCTCTCTCTCTCTCTCTCTCTCTCACGCACGCACACACACAAAACACACGCACACACAATCTCATGCTTTCTGGAGACCGCAGTACATTTAAATGCCCCGCGCTTGGACAATAAACTTTAAACTATCATTTCCATTAAAATGTGGCTTCCTTGTAATTTCTGGGTCGCTAAGCTCCCCAGGCGAAGGTCGTTGGTGTTGTTGCCTGATGACAAATTTCAGGATGACGCTCTAGTCCATGATATCTTTTGTTTGGGGGACAAGAATCAGGGATTTACTACTAGCAATTAGGGTCCATGGTCTGTCCCCAGGGAGATAATTGGCCCAAAATTGTGATAGTGTCTGGGTTTTATATACAATGGGAAGGACTTAATACCTGGCCACTAAAAGCCACCTTAGCTCATCGAATTTGTTTATACATGGTGGTGCATATTTTTCTTTTGAAACATATCATTACAATATACCATCATTTTAATACTTAAGATACCGACTTGGTTTAAAGACTGCTACACGCACGCACGCGCGTGTGCGCGCACACACACACACACACACACACTCGTACACATGCGCGTGCAAATTCATGCACCACACACGCACACACACCTGCATCCACACACAGACGCAGACATATGTTACTGCCAACGGCACAGACACCCATCTACAATATATTTCATGTTGCACATTCAAATATAATAATGGGAAAATTAATAATAATAGTAGCAGTAATAATAATAGTATTAATAATAATAATAATATAATTGTAAGATTATTAATACCATCAATAAATACATTTACAGTTGTAGTATCCTTTATTTAAAACAAGTTATTTGCTTCTACTGTAATATGTGCTGTCTTCAGCCAAATATTTTACGAGATTTGCGCTTGTGGGGCTAAGATTAGAATGTTTGCGACTTTTTGTTGATAAAGTTGTTGGACAATTTCTTTGTTGATTGTTCTGTAATTGTATAGTGCTTTGTTTCTTAATGTCCATATAAGATTTCTGTACTCTGCCAATAGAACAAGTAGCTTTGTGTGGGTGTCTTGTGTGGAGTAAGGAATGGAATTTATCATGATTGCTTTGTAAACATCTGTTCTTTGTTTCAAATGAGTGTTTAGGATGTTTTGTAGGAGGTTTCTTGTTGGCATGATTGTGTTGCATTCGTAATAGATGTGCTCTTCTGATTCTTGGACGTTCCGTCTACAAAGCTGACACTGTAGTATTTGTTTAGTTATTTTTGCTGTTCTCTCTGTTGTTGGGGTCATGCTGTAAACAAGCCTATATGTAATTTCCCTTGCTTTTGGAGTAATCTGCTTGTTGTGAATATTTGAGAAAATTTCGGTATAATCTTTTATGAAATATCTATGTCCTCTTTTAATTCTGAGATGTACCGGAGTTGCTTGTAATTTAACTAAATGCCTGTAGATTGTATGTGTTTTCTTGTGTAGTAATTTTTCATGTCCTTTAATGGCTGAAATACATGTTTTGTAGAACATTGGGAGAGTGCCAAAATAATGTGAGGATGTATTCCTAATAGGTTTTAAAGAAGATAGCCTAATTCCAATGTAATAGTGTGCTAAAGGGTGTTTTTCTGGGTGTTGTAGGATTTCACCTACGTGTTTGATCCTAAGTGCTTGTACTTTGGTTGTTATGTCTTGGAGGGCGATACCTCCATCTTTTTTGTCTTGCATGAGTGTAGTATGTTTGATACTGTAGATGGTGCTGCCAAACACAAAGCGTCTAATCTCTTTGTTTATGTTTGTGACAGTTTGACGTGGGGGATCTAGGATTGTGCACAGATATAGTATTTTTGGAATTATATATGTATTAACAATGGTACTTCTACCAAATATGGTAGTTGTTTTGTATTTGTATCTTTGTAACATATCTGTTATTTTCTTCTCTAGATGTTGCCAAGTGTCTTTGTGTGTCTGATTTGGTTGACATGGGAAGACTATTCCGTACACTTTTATAAGATTGTTTGATGGTAAGTCAAATGGAAAATCCGCCTTATTTTTCCATTTGCCTAAGCCCATTATAGTAGATTTTTGGACGTTTAATTTTGCCCCACTCCCTTTGCCGAAAAACGAGAACGTCTCCAAAATGATCCGTACAGATTTTTCAGTGGTCGGAAAGAAAATGGTATCGTCCGCATAAGCACGCAGCTTTTGTTCACCCTTCCCTGGTATGAACGTACCCCTGACATTGTCGTCCTGTCGTATCTTTTCTAGAAGTGGCTCTAGAGCGACAACGTATAGTAAAGGGGACAAGGGACATCCCTGTCTCACTGACCTAGTCAACCTGAAAGAATTAGTTAGGGTATGGTTTAATAGAATCCGACTTTCCGGTTTCAAATATAAAATTTTGACCCATGTCCGAAAATAATTTCCCACGTTGCAGTGTGAGAGAGTTTTGTGGAGGTATGAGTGAGATATTCTGTCGAATGCTTTTTCTTGATCTAAAGAGAGAATTGAGGACTGACAGTTTTTCAGATGTGTGTAGTTGATGATGTCCCTTATGAAGTGTGTGTGTTGCTGGATATTCCGGTGTTGTACACTACATTGTGTTTGCTTTCAATGTTGAAAATGTGCTGTGATGAATGCGTTGTGTGTAGTTTAGTTTAGATCTTAGCTAAAGTATTTTAAGTCTCATAAGACGGAAACGTAGTCACGAATTAGTGTTATACACTTGTTTGTGGCCACATTTAACCGAATTATGGCACTTGAAAAACTAACTTACATACACATGAGAGATAGATATACATGTTAGAAGGTAGACTATATTAATAATTACATCCAAACACGCAAACAACCAGAAAAACAAACATATAAATTCCATACATATTTTATAGATCAAAGGGAGATAACTCCGGGTCAGGGGACATAATAGACAACGAAACACTAACTTAACAGTGAAAGATAACTTTACACGCGGAAGCGAAATAGGTAAAGCCTGTCGCACACAGCTTGGGTAATGGTTGTTTAATATTATATGGGGGACATGAAGCAATTCATGTGTTGACCCTAAGAAAGTCAACTTTGTATGGGTAGTAAGTTAATTTACTATTGGAGTGTAGTAAGTTAATTTACTATTGGAGGGCAGGTCTTATAAGACAACGGTCCGGTTCAGACATACCTCTAATTAATATAATATTGCGATTGAGAATAGGGCTCACGCCAACCAGACAAGCTTGTGGCGATTGCCAGTAGCCAAGTAAAGTGATACTACATTGTGACATTAGTCAGTAGAAGTCTATGGAGTTACCCAAAGCCAGGTTATCTACAGTCTTTGACAAAAATTAGATACACTAATTTTTTTTAGAAACCTCTTGCGTCACAACCAATGACTCAAAGTTGATGACGCAACACAGGAGGGGAGGGTGTGTGTCAAAGACTGCAACACAAGGGCCGGAGGTCTGCCCCAAGATAGTACACCACCGGGAAGAGTGGTCAACCTCAAATAGTTACAGTGATACAGGGCCCCGATATAAGGGCGGGGTAGGTGTTAGAATGGGGGACTATTAACTAGTTCTCTCAAGAGACACGGAGACGTTGAACAGATAGCTAGCACTCTGGTCACGACAGAATCACGCATACGGGATCGCCACGATTGCTACTCAACCAAAGACAGCTAATGTCAGCGTGCCTAGCATCACGGCACGCAGAAAGCCGAAGGACACGTCAAGGTCCTTCCGCGTGGTGTGTAACCACGCGAGCCAACTAGTCAGACCGGGGACTGACATTGTAGAGAGCAGATCGTTAGATATTGATAGGAGTTTTGTGTAACCAAATAGATAGAAATAGCATTAGAGGTTAGAAAACTAGTGATAGGCAATTCTGTGGCTTTGTGTGTGGTTTGATAGCGACTGTTATATACTTGTAAAGAGCCAACGGCAATAAAATGTACCATTTATTTCCTCTCACACGACTTGCAAGTTTCTTGTGTGGTGTGGGAGAAGTAATCCGATGATGCCTGACACATGAGTTGTTGACATAGAACATACCCGAATCCAGGGGCGTATTTCCTCTACTCCGTCAGGGGTAAAATTACTTGGATTATCTCCCTTAGACTACTGGGTGGGTGTAGGCCGAGAGATCTCGTGTGTCTGGTCAGTCCCCATCTCCTGATCGCAATTCTCCAGGCGCATTTTGTGACAGAAGAAAGACTGGAAGACTGGCAGGATGAGAACAAATTCATCTTGATTATCAAGCCGTCCGACCCACATACTTTCTACTCGAGATCATGACACACTATAACTACACCTGACCTGGTTCTTCTTTCATCAGACCTGGAATGGAAATTACTTAATTAAATTGGGAAATAACTTGGTGGCAGTGACAAACGGCCAGTCTTTCTAACTGTAGAAAATGAGCTTGTAAGTGAAAGCAGCACCCTCTCGATGTGGAACTACAAGAAAGCAGACTGGGCAATGTACAAGAATCGCACCAGCATACTGGTTAGAAACATGAACACTGAGAAAGGCATAAATAAAGTAGTTGAAGAGTTTGGGAAATGCATACTACAGGCAGCGCGAGAAACAGTACCAAGAGGAGCCCGTAAACAATATAAACCCTACTGGAGTAGTGAACTGGAACAGTTGCATAATGATGTGGAAGTGTGTAGAAAGCAAGCATGGAGAGGGGATGATACTACCACACCTTAATAACGGGATAGAGGCACTCTGGGAATACGATCAATCTCAGTCTACAGACCCCTCCTGCCTTTGGATTCCTGTCTCTCTCACTATCAACCACCGGACTATACCCCTTTCGCCTTTCGTCCAGAACACATGACACAACTCTGGTATCTACACATAGTGACTAGATGGTATAATGTACAAGATGAATGTCAACAATGAAGATGTCCATGAGAGAATCCTGGCAACCGCCAGGCGATAGAAGATATGGCTATCTGGAGTAACCTCAGGCCGTCTTAATCATCACTGTACACAGAGCACGATACCACATGGATAAGGAGGTCACTAATCTTCTCACTCAGCGTCGAGCGTCTCTGGCTAGGTGTAGACACAGCTGGGCTGACTGGCGGGGTCACTCATCTTCTCACTCAGCGTCGAGCGTCTCTGGCTAGGTGTAGACTCAGCTGGACTGACTAGCGGGTCGATGCGGTGACTCCGAGTTGCTTGGGTAAGTGATGACTGCTGAATAACATCTCGGTTCCGGAGGCCAATCAACTAAAGGTTCACTGGTAAGGCTGGTGATATATAACTGTCCGGGGAAGCCACCGTATAACCAAATTCAAGTTCACTGAGTTAGCTGGTGACCCCTGTAGTTATCAAGATTACTATCACCGGTCCTATAAGCACTAGGATTTGGCCAGAAGTCAATGGCTATGATCAAGTGGCCTCTTTCACTCACAATAAATATCTGCAGCCGGTGACCCTGAAGCTAATGTCACCAATAGTCCTACCATGAAATTTTAGACCGTTCCAGAAACACCAGGACATCCTGACGTAGAGGCAATGTAGTTCTACCCTAATAGTTGGGCTAGTGGGTCACAATATCAGAATGGTCACATACACGAGGACAACATACTCGCCCGTGCGTAGACATCATAATACCAGGTGGACTGACTGAAGATCAGCTTAGAGACCGACGACGGGGACTGGACTGTGGCGTAGTTGAGACTTGGCTGCGACGTGGTGCTGTGTAGAAGCGTCACCTCACGTCACGCATATAAGCTAGCACTGCTACCACCGTCACCAAGTCATCTCTCTCTGGTCCCGTCAATTAAGTCTCTCACAAGGTAGAACCTGCCAAAGACAACACCATGTGTGAATAGCGTGACTCAGACTTACCACCAGTGGGTCCACTTTACCCATGTGTAGTCAGCTATGCGCATTATTCTGGGATGTACAAGAGATACAGCATGCAGGGCGATGCTCTACCTTCTTGATTTTCCAACCATTGAAGACAGAATACAAGTTTGCAGAGCACGCGCCTACCTCAGAGTTAACGCAAACACACAACATCCACTGCATAGTGAAATTATGAAGGTGAAGGGCAGCAGGTTAAAAAGAGGACGGTCGTGGATGGGTCAAGCCGAAGACATTCTTCAACAGGTGTGTTCACTTGAGGACTTAGAACCTGGCGAGGAGTGGGTACAAGTGCCAACAGATTTCTGCACATCCTTTTCAGTTTGCATCCAACTAGATAGAATATGCAGACAAGAAAATCCGGCTGCTGTGGAGGCTGAAGTACAAGCGTTGATTTTCGAGAATTCGCTAGACGGTGATGCTGTCATCTACACAGATGGGTCGGTCGTCCGACATGTGAGAAGCTCATGGGCCTTTACGGTTCTGGCCGGAGGGAGAATTGTGAAGGAGGACTCTGGTGCTTTCACTGAAACCACAAGTAGCTTAACTATGGAAGTAATGGCAGTAAGTAAAGCAATAACATGGCTCGAGACACAGACATTCATTAGGGTATGTTTCCTTAGCGATTCATTGAACATGATCAAGAGGATAGAGGTGGGGTCGATCCGAAGAGAATGGTTGCTGCCTCTGGAGCGGTCTCGGCTGGCAAAGATTAGTTTCATCTTCGTGCCAGGGCATGCGGGAGTACAAGGAAATGAGCGGGCTGACAAGCTGGCAGGTGATGCTATGGTGGAGGGCGGACGAGCCATGGACTAGGCTGACATTCTGAATGCTCTACGAGAAGAAAGACTTTTGCGTGAACTAAGTGATAACTGTGAATCTACAACCATGGCGAGACTGCGTGAACAGCAAATTAAAAGAGGGGTGGCCAAACAAGAACACTACGCAGGAAGCAAAAGATTGATAAACCAACACAGAACTGGTGTCGTTAGCCGCTACACGCTGCGGGATTTGCTGAGGAGGGGATCTGAGCATTTATGGACTGAATGGTTCGATGTGCAATGAGGATGATCTGTCGACTAACTAACTAACTCCCACTAAGCGTGTGCTGTCGGAACACGTTGGGTTGAGCGTCATTCAGCCGAATCGCCCAGAAGCAAAGGGACACCAATCACCCTCAGGTGGGGTAAGATAATACCTCGATTATCTCGCTTAGACTATGTCAGCTATTCTAGGCTAAGGGAACTAGAGAACCGGGCTTTCGGGAGCTTTACCAGGTGAACTCCTCTCAGCAATTTCATGACAGGCCACACCCAGCCAAGAGCATCACAATAAATTCCAACACGCAAAATCAAAATTTCAAAGTGCCAAGCTGCAGGCTAGACGGAAAAGCTGGCAGGAGAAAACGGAGTCTCTGAACATTGAAAGAGACACAAGGAAATTGTAGAAGCTAATAAAACAACTTAACGATGAGGGCACAGGGAGAAACCCAAAAATTGCACTACATAAAGATGGAAACATCTTAACAAGAAAGCAAGCAGCTGACCATTTTGCGGACTCATTGGCATAAGATAACAATATCAAATTTAGTCCTGAGAAACAACAAGAAATTCGAGAGAAACGGCAACATACAGGACAGAAGGAAATAGTACATAAGCTTCTGGAGGCACCCATCACAATTAGCGAACTGGAGCTAGCCATATCAAAACTGAAAATGAGAAAGTCACCAGGAGATGATGGTATCTCCAATGAAATGATCAGGAACCTAGGAAAAGAGGCCAAAGCAAAGCTGTTGCAGATCTCCAATAATACATGGAACTTAGGCAATGTTCCACAAGCCTGGAGAGAAGCAATCATGATACCCCTTCTAAAATCAGGGAAAGATAGTTCTATTGCCTCTAGCTACAGACCAATTAGCCTCACCAGCTGCCCCTGCAAAACACTGGAGCGCATAATCAATCACAGACTGCAGTGGTACATTGAAAGTAAAAACATCCTTGTGCCACAGCAGGCAGGCTTCAGGCAGTGCTACTCTATGGAAGATCAGACAACCTACCTCTCTCAAGAAATTGAGGATGCATTCCAAAGGAAGAAGCTGGTGCTTGCGGCATGGATAGATCTGAAGATAGCCTTTGACAAAGTCTGGAAAGAAGGTCTGATGAAAAACTGAGAAACTGCAAAGTCAATAGAAGAATGTACAAATGGGTGAGAGCATACTTGCACAACAGAAGAGCCCGAGAACAGATAGACGGACTAAAGAGCAAGAAAGTACTACTGCGTCACGGTGTTCCCCAGGGCGGAGTCTTGTCCCCCACACTTTTTCTAATCTTCATCGATGATCTCTTTGTTAATCTACCGCATGGAATTAAAGCGGCAATGTACGCCGATGACCTGGTTCTATGGAGTACAAATGAACATGCATCAGTGGCCACCAGATTGTTACAAAGAGCTGTAGATACATTTGTTGCATGGGCAAATAGATGGTGTGTCAGCATAAACACTGACAAGTGCAGCACCACTCTGTTTACTCTCTCTCCAAAACAAAAGGCAGGGATCATCCAGATAAATGGAACACCCCTAAGAGAAGATAAAGAACCAACATACCTTGGAGTAACATTTGATGGCAGGCTGACATGGAGAAAGCACATCAACAATACAGTAGCAAAGGCCAGAAGGAAAATAGCCATCCTGAGAAAGCTAAGTGGAACCACATGGGGAGCCAGTGGGAAAAGACTTAGCAAAGTTTATCAACAGAGCATACGACCACACCTGGAATACGGGTCAACTGCGTGGTGTTCAGTATCAAAAACCACACTACAAGAGCTGGACAAGGTGCAAAATCAAGCACTTAGAGTCACCACAGGAGGAATGAGATCAACTCCTATAGTGGCGATGGAGAAGAAGGGGAGGACACAAGCACTGAGAGAGCGCACAGATACAAAATCGCTAATACAAGCAGAAAAGTTCCTCAGCTTGCCAGGCCACCCTATGAAGAACAGATTTGTAAACCTAGCTGTGGGGCTGTTGGAAAGAAGTAGTTTTATCCACCAGGTCAAACGACTCTGCAGAGAAACCACCGATCTGCCCACAGTTGGTATCCCCCTAACAACTATTCCAGAGCGAACTCCATGGAAAGATGAACATAGACTATCTTTACAAATCCAGACAAAAATGAGAGGAATATTTGACAAGGAAGAACAGAACAGTGTGCAGCGCAGAACAGCCACCCTCAGCTTCCTTGATGAAGATTACCCACGGGACCTCAGAATCCGAGTCTACACAGATGGGTCAGCACAAAATGCTGTTCGAAATGGAGGAGTGGGAATGTACATAGAATACCCAAATAATATTAGGGACACAGCCAGAGTACCGACAGGAAAGTACTGCCATAACCATGATGCTGAAATTGAGGCAATCAAGATAGCAGCAGAGAAATTACTAAATACCAGCAATGGTACACAACCTGTGTATTCACAGATGCAAAATCAGTACTCGAGGTACTCCTGTGTGGGAAATTGCCAGTACTAAGGACACTACTTTCTGAACTTAGCAGTCAACGACAGAGCTGATCAATTGGCTAAGGAAGGCGCCAAAGAAGAACAATGGATACCATCCCACTGTGGAGTACACGGAAACGACAGAGCTGATCAATTGGCTAAGGAAGGCGCCAAAGAAGAACAGCCTGATGTGCCCGTTACATACCACCAAAAGAAAAAAAATGACCAAACCAGTCAGAAAGCCACCAAAACCTGCTCAAGACGACTACCACGTTATGGACAGACCAGAACAAGTCATTATTCTGCGCGTCAGAACAGGACACAATAGATTAGGCAACCACATTTATACAAAATTCAAGTATGGTGAAACAGCCATGTGCACGTGTGGATTGGCGTCGCAGACAGCAGAGCACATACTCCAAGACTGCCCGAAATATAATATATCAAGGCAAACCTTCTGGCCTAGAGAGACGACAGTAGAAGATAAACTCCATGGACCGCTGTGTGAACTAAAAAGCCCAACGTGGCGATCCCGTATCGCCCAACGTTCGGCGCTAACAGAAAGCAGGTAGTACCGTCTACTGTTATACGGTAGCTCAGTCATATCTGACCAGACCTGACTTCAAATTAAGAAATTACATAGATATCGATGTGACTTACCCTATAGAATCATGTCCTCATCTTCACTGATGTCTGTCTCACAAGATCCACAGGATAAACTTAGCTTGGATGATGAAGTTGAAGCTTCAGATTCAAAATGACTCGTATGCTTTAGCTGTTCCAATTTCTTTTAATACACGATCAGGGAGCTGATAATTTGAACAGTATTTTCCAACTGTCATCAGGCCAAATCTTATTGTCAAGATAGCATTTAAGAGGTCGAGTTTCATTTTACTTCTTAGTTTACATTTTATATAATTCATAGTACTGAAAACTCTTTCCACATCAGCATTTGAATGGGGTAGTATCATGGCAGACATCGCACATTCAAAGAGCTTATAGAATGGACTGTTACATGATGCATCTTTAAATTGTCTTACTTCACTTCCAAAAGCTTCAGTTTCTGTTTTGTTTGTCCAGTCAACCAAATTTATTTTGGTTAACTGATATTCTGCTTCCGCCACACTTTTATCAGTAACCCCTAAACATTTCACAACTTGACAAAATTCAGGTACCATTTACTGGCTGAAGTATGTCGTTTACAGAAAAGAGTGAAATATTTTTCAATATATCTAAATTTTCAGGAAGTCTCTGCTTCAATTGCTTGAATAATGTGAGACAAGAAAATCTTGACAACTCTTTCTTAAGTTGTTCTCTTCATTTTCTGTAAATAGTCCTTTTATTTTTAAAACCATAATTGTTTTAAAATTTGATTTGGTATCCCATGTATGGCTTAGGAGCAAAATATCTCTCTATGACTCTTCGCTGGCTGCTTAGGATGGGGACGGAGCGCTTATGGGAATGTCCCGAATGCTGTGATATCGGTTCCTAAATCAATCAATCAATCAATCAATCAATCATATCTCTCCATGGTGCAAGTGAACAAATCAGCTTTAGAAGTTGGCAATATAAGTCAAATGAGTGAAATAGCAAAGTGAGATTGTCAAGTAAATTAACTTTATCAACACTTTTAGATTTAAACAGTGTATTAACTTTTAGCATTTCACTTGGAATGTGTTGTAAAATGAGAAGGAATGCCTTTTTTTTCATCAACGTACATTCCATTTAGTATTTCAGCGGTATAGCACTTTCCACTCTGTCTTGTTATTTCGAAGTGTATCTTCAACTCCAGCTATTGGTTCACAATTATTTCAACAGCTGGTTGAATTGATAACCATCTAGTTTTGCAATATGACGGAATTTTCAATGATGTGGAAATTCAAATATAACTTAATGCTTTATATAAATTATTGTATTGCTGTTGTCTGACAGATGATTTGGAGAACCAATTATGTGTTTCAGCAATAAGGAATTCCAAATTCCTTGGTAAACATTCTGATGACGCATGTGATAATTCTAGCTGCAAGGAATGACGCGCACATTTGATGAGGATTAAAGATAGGGATATCTTTTTTAAATTTGGCATAAACGTCATGGTTGATAACAACCATTTCCGAGGTATCATCGGTATCAATTGCAGGGAAATTCTCCAAGTCTACATTTTTATTGACCAAAAGTTCTTCAGTGCCTGAACTATACTTTCTGCATCACACGTTTCCAAGTGAACTAGTCCAAGAAATGTAGAAACTACTTTGTCTTTGCTGTTACTATAATATATAACACATACACCAAGCACTTTCAGAACAGAAATGTCATTCGACTCGTCTAATTCTTTTTCTTCTTCTTTCGTTCGCTTGAAGTATGTCTATAACTGCAACGTTGTCTCTTGCATGAATTTAACTGTCTTTTTTAGTTCACACAGCGGTCCATGGAGTTTATCTTCCACTGTCGTCTCTCTAGGCCAGAAGGTTTGCCTAGATATATTATATTTCGGGCAGTCTTGAAGTATGTGCTCTGCTGTCTGCAATGCCAATCCACATGTGCACATGGCTGTTTCACCAATCTTGAATTTTGTATACATGTGGTTGCCTAATCTATTGTGCCCTGTTCTGACGCGCAGAATAATGACTTGTTCTGGTCTGTCCATAACGTGGTAGTCGTCTTGAGCAGGTTCTGGTGGCTTTCTGACTGGTTTGATCATTTTTTTTCTTTTAGTGGTATGTAACGGGCACATCAGGCTGTTCTACTTTGGCGCCTTCCTTAGCCAATTGATCAGCTCTGTCGTTGACTGCTAAGTTCAGAAAGTAGTGTCCTTAGTACTGGCAATTTCCCACACAGGAGCGCCTCGAGTACTGATTTTTTATCTGTGAATAGCACCACAGGTTGTGTACCATTGCTGGTATTTAGTAATTTCTCTGCTGCTATCTTGATTGCCTCAATTTCAGCATCATGGATTATGGCAGTACTTTCCTGTCGGTACTCTGGCTGTGTCCCTAATATTATTTGGGTATTCTATGTACACTCCCACTCCTCCATTTCGAACAGCATTTTGTGCTGACCCATCTGTGTAGACTCGGATTCTGAGGTCCCGTGGGTATTCTTCATCAAGGAAGCTGAGGGTGGCTGTTCTGCGCTGCACACTGTTCGGTTCTTCCTTGTCAAATATTCCTCTCACTTTTGTCTGGATTTGTAATGATAGTCTATGTTCATCTTTCCATGGAGTTCGCTCTGGAATAGTTGTTAGGGGGATACCAACTGTGGGCAGATCGGTGGTTTCTCTGCAGAGTCGTTTGGCCTGGTGGATAAAACTACTTCTTTTCAACCGCCCCATAGCTAGGTTTACAAATCTGTTCTTCATAGGGTGGTCTGGCAAGTTGAGGAACTTTTCTGCTTGTATTAGCGATTTTGTATCTGTGCGCTCTCTCAGTGTCTTGTGTCCTCCCCTTCTTCTCCATTTCCACTATAGGGGTTGATCTCATCCCTCCTGTGGTGACTCTAAGTGCTTGATTTTGCACTTTGTCCAGCTCTTGTAGTGTGGTTTTTGATGCCGAACACCACGCAGTTGACCCGTATTCCAGGTGTGGTCGTATGCTCTGTTGATAAACTTTGCTAAGTCTTTTCCCACTGGCTCCCCATGTGGTTCCACTTAGCTTTCTCAGGATGGCTATTTTCCTTCTGGCCTTTGCTACTGTTTTGTTGATGTGCTTTCTCCATGTCAGCCTGCCATCAAATGTTACTCCAAGGTATGTTGGTTCTTTATCTTCTCTTAGGGGTGTTCCATTTATCTGGATGATCCCTGCCTTTTGTTTTGGAGAGAGAGTAAACAGAGTGGTGCTGCACTTGTCAGTGTATGCTGACACACCATCTATTTTCCCATGCAACAAATGTATCTACAGCTCTTTGTAGTTATCTGGTGGCCACTGATGCATGTTCATTTGTGCTCCATAGAACCAGGTCATCGGCGTACATTGCCGCCTTAATTCCATGTGGTAGATTAACAACGAGATCATAGATGAAGATTAGAAAAAGTGTGGGGGACAAGACTCCGCCCTGGGGAACACCGTGACGCAGTAGTACTTTCTTGCTCTTGAGTCCGTCTATCTGTTCTCGGGCTCTTCTGTCGTGCAAGTATGCTCTCACCCATTTGTACATTCTTCCATTGACTTTGCAGTTTCTCAGTTTTTCATCAGACCTTCTTTCCAGACTTTGTCAAAGGCTATCTTCAGATCTATCCATGCCGCAAGCACCAGCTTCTTCCTTTGGAATGCATCCTCAATTTCTTGAGAGAGGTAGGTTGTCTGATCTTCCGTAGAGTAGCACTGCCTAAAGCCAGCCTGCTGTGGCACAAGGATGTTTTTACTTTCAATGTACCACTGCAGTCTGTGATTGATTATGCGCTCCAGTGTTTTGCAGAGGCAGCTGGTGAGGCTAATTGGTCTGTAGCTAGAGGCAATGGAACTATCTTTCCCTGATTTTAGAAGGGGTATCATGATTGCTTCTCTCCAGGCTTGTGGAACATTGCCTAAGTTCCATGTATTATTGGAGATCTGCAACAGCTTTGCTTTGGCCTCTGTTCCTAGGTTCCTGATCATTTCATTGGAGATACCATCATCTCCTGGTGACTTTCTCATTTTCAGTTTTGATATGGCTAGCTCCAGTTCGCTGATTGTGATGGGTGCCTCCAGAAGCTTATGTACTATTTCCTTCTGTCCTGTATGTTGCCGTTTCTCTCGAATTTCTTGTTGTTTCTCTGGACTAAATTTGATATTGTTATCTTGTGCGAATGAGTCCGCAAAATGGTCAGCTGCTTGCTTTCTTGTTAAGATGTTTCCATCTTTATGTAGTGCAATTTTTGAGTTTCTCCCTGTGCCCTCATCGTTAAGTTGTTTTATTAGCATCTACAATTTCCTTGTGTCTCTTTCAAAGTTCAGAGACTCCGTTTTCTCCTGCCAGCTTTCCCGTCTAGCCTGCAGCTTGGCACTTTGAAATTTTGCTTTTGCGTGTTGGAATTTATTGTGATGCTCTTGGCTGGGTGTGGCCTGTAATGAAATTTCTGAGAGGAGTTCATCTGGTAAAGCTCCCGAAAGCCCGGTTCTCTAGTTCCCTTAGCCTAGAACAGCTGACATAGTCTAAGCGAGATAATCGAGGTATTATCTTACCCAACCTGAGGGTGATTGGTGTCCCTTTGCTTCTGGGCGATTCGGCTGAATGACGCTCAACCCAACGTGTTCCGACAGCACATGCGTAGTGGGAGTTAGTTAGTTAGTCGACAGATCATCCTCATTGCACATCGAACCATTCAGTCCATAAGTGCTCGGATCCCCTCCTCAGCAAATCCCGCAGCGTGTAGCGGCTAACGACACCAGTTCTGTGTTGGTTTATCAATCTTTGGCTTCCTGCGTAGTGTTCTTGTTTGGCCACCCCTCTTTTAATTTGCTGTTCTCGCAGTCTCGCCATGGTTGTAGATTCACAGTTATCACTTCACGCAAAAGTCTTACTTCTCGTAGAGCGTTCAGAATGTCAGCCTGGTCCATGGCTCGTCCGCCCTCCACCGTAGCCTCACCTGCGAGCTTGTAAGCCCGCTCATGTCCTTGTACTCCCGCATGCCCTGGCACGAAGATGAAACTAATCTTTGCCAGCCGAGACCGCTCCAGAGGCAGCAACCATTCTCTTCGGATCGACCTCTCCTCTATCCTCTTGATCATGTTCATTGAGTCGCTAAGGAAACAAGCCCTAGTGAATGTCTGTGTCTCGAGCCATGTTATTGCTTTACTTACTGCCATGACTTCCATAGTAAGCTACTTGTGGTTTCAGTGAAAGCACCAGAGTCCTCCTTCACAATTCTCCCTCCGGCCAGAGCCGTAAAGGCCCATGAGCTTCTCACATGTCGGACGATCCGACCCATCTGTGTAGATGACAGCATCACCGTCTAGCGAATTCTCGAAAATCAACGCTTGTACTTCAGCCTCCACAGCAGCCGGATTTTCTTGTCTGCATTTTCTATCTAGTTGGATGCAAACTGAAAAGGATGTGCAGAAATCTGTTGGCACTTGTACCCACTCCTCGCCAGGTTCTAAGTCCTCAAGTGAACACACCTGTTGAAGAATGTCTTCGGCTTGACCCATCCACGACCGTCCTCTTTTTAACCTTCTGCCCTTCACCTTCATAATTTCACTATGCAGTGGATGTTGTGTGTTTGCGTTAACTCTGAGGTAGGCGCGTGCTCTGCAAACTTGTATTCTGTCTTCAATGGTTGAAAGATCAAGAAGGTAGCGCATCGCCCTGCATGCTGTATCTCTTATACATCCCAGAATAATGCGCATAGCTGACTACACATGGGTAAAGTGTACCCACTGGTGGTAAGTCTGAGTCACGCTATTCACACATGGTGTTGTCTTTGGCAGGTTCTACCTTGTGAGAGACTTAATTGACGGGACCAGAGAGAGATGACTTGGTGACGGTGGTAGCAGTGCTAGCTTATATGCGTGACGTGAGATGACGCTTCTACACAGCACCACGTCGCAGCCAAGTCTCAACTACGCCACAGTCCAGTCCCCGTCGTCGGTCTCTAAGCTGATCTTCAGTCAGTCCACCTGGTATTATGATGTCTACGCACGGGCGAGTATGTTGTCCTCATGTATGTGACCATTCTGACATTGTGACCCACTAGCCCAACTATGATGGTAGAACTACATCACCCTTTACGTGAGGATGACCTGGTGTTTCTGGAACGGTCTAACACTTCATGGTAGGACTATTGGTGACATTAGCTACAGGGTCACCGGCTGCAGATATTTCTTGTGAGTGAAAGAGGCCACTTGATCATAGCCATTGACTTCTGGCCAACTCCAAGTGCTTATAGGACCGGTGATAGTAATCTTGATAACTACAGGGGTCACCAGCTATCTCAGTGAACTTGAATTTGGTTATACGGTGGCTGCCACGGACAGTTATATATCACCAGCCTTACCAGTGAACCTTTAGTTGATTGGCCTCCGAACCGAGATGTTATTCAGCAGTCATCACTTACCCAAGCAACTCGGAGTCACCGCATCGACCCGCTAGTCAGTCCAGCTGAATCTACACCTAGCCAGAGACGCTCGGCGCTGAGTGAGAAGATGAGTGACCCCGCCAGTCAGCCCAGCTGAGTCTACACCTAGCCAGAGACGCTCGACGCTGAGTGAGAAGATGAGTGACCTCCTTATCCATGTGGTATCGTGCTCTGTGTACAGTGATGTTTAAGACGGCCTGAGGTTACTCCAGATAGCCATATCTTCTATGGCCTGACGGTTGCCAGGATTCTCTCATGGACATCTTCGTTGTTGACATTCATCTTGTACATTATACCATCTAGTCACTATGTGTAGCTACCAGAGTTGTGTCATGTGTTCTGGACGAGAGGTGAAAGGGGTATGGTCCGGTGGTTTATAGTGAGAGAGACAGGAATCCAAGGGCTGGAGGGGTCTGTAGACTGAGATTGATCGTATTCCCAGAGTGCCTCTATCCTGTTATTAAGGTGTGGTAGTATCATCCCCTCTCCCTGCTTGCTTTCTACACACTTCCACATCATTATGAAACTGTTCCAGTTCACTACTCCAGTAGGGTTTATATTGTTTACGGGCTCCTCTTGGTACTGTTTCTTGCGCTGCCTGTAGTATGCATTTCCCAAACTCTTCAACTACTTTATCAGTGTTCAGGTTTCTAACCAGCATGCTCGTACGATGCTTGTACATTGCCCAGTCTGCTTTCTTGTAGTTCCACATCGAGAGGGTGCTGCTTTCACTTACAAGCTCATTTTCTACAGTTAGAAAGACTGGCCGTTTGTCACTGCCACCAAGTTATTTCCCAATTTAATTAAGTAATTTCCATTCCAGGTCTGATGAAAGAAGAACCAGGTCAGGTGTAGTTATAGTGTGTCATGATCTCGAGTAGAAAGTATGTGGGTCGGGACGGCTTGATAATCAAGATGAATTTGTTCTCATCCTGCCAGTCTTCCAGTTTTTCTTCTGTCAC
Source organism: Cepaea nemoralis (assembly GCA_014155875.1). Classification (NCBI taxonomy): domain Eukaryota; kingdom Metazoa; phylum Mollusca; class Gastropoda; order Stylommatophora; family Helicidae; genus Cepaea; species Cepaea nemoralis. The sequence goes on along the minus strand of JACEFZ010011013.1, from coordinate 1,682 downwards.
AAAATGCGCCTGGAGATTGCGATCAGGAGATGGGGACTGACCCGACACACGAGATCTCTCGGCCTACACCCACCCAGTAGTCTAAAGGGGGTAATCCAAGTAATTTTACCCCCGACGGAGTAGAGGAAATAGCCCCTGATTCGGGGAGTTCTATGTCAACAACTCATTGTCAGGCTCATCGGATTACTTCTCCCACACCCCACAAGAAACTTGCAAGTCGTGTGAGAGGAAATAAAGGTACATTTTTTTGCCGTTGGCTCTTTACAAGTATATAACAGTCGCTATCAAACCCCACACAAAGCCACAGAATTGCCTATCACTAGTTTTCTAACCCCCTAATGCTATTTCTATCTATTTGGTTACACAAAACTCCTATCAATATCTAACGATCTGCTCTCTACAAGTCGTCCCCGTCTGACTATTTGGCTCGCGTGGTTACACCCACTGGAAGGACCTTGACGTGCCCTTTCGGCTTTTGCGTGCCTGATGCTAGGCACGCTGACATTAGCTGTCTTTGGTTTGAGTAGAAAATCGTGGCGACCCCGTATGCGTGTTTCTGCGTGACCAGAGTGCTAGCTATCTGTTCAACGTCTCCGTGTCTTTGAGAGAAAACTAGTTAATAGCCCCCATTCTAACACCTACCCCCCCCCTTATATCGGGGCCCTGTATCATGAAACTATTTGAGGTTGACCCCCTCTTCCCGGTGGTGTACTATCCCTTTGGGGCAGACCTCCGGCCCTTTTGTTGCAGTCTTTGACACACACCCCCCCCCTCCCGTGTTGCGTCATCAAAATTTGATCTTGGTTGTGACGCAAGAGGTTTCTAAAAAAAAAAAATTAAAGTATCTAATTTTTTTTCAAAGACTGTGATAACCCGGCTTTTGGGGAACTCCAAGACTTTACTGACTAATGTCACAATTATATCACTTTACTTGGCTACTGGCAATCGCCACAAGCTTGTCTGTTGCGTGACCCCATTTCAATCGCAATATTAATTAATTAGAGTATGTCTGAACCGGACCGTTGTCTTATAAGACCTCCTCCAATAGTAAATTAACTTACTACCCTCAAAGTTGACTTTCTTAGGGGCAAACATGAAGCTTCATGTCCCCCATATAAAAAAAACACCTTACCCAACTGTGGGCGACAGGCTTTACCTTTTCGCTTCCCCGGTAAAGTTTCTTTTCACTGTTAAGTTATGTTTCGTTGTTATTAGTCCCCGACCCGGAATTTTTTCTCCCTTGATCTATAAAAAATGTATGGGAATTTTTTTTATTTTTTTTTTTTCTGGTGTTTGCGTGTTTGGATGTAATTTTAATATAGCTACCTTCTAACATGATATCTATCTCTCATTGGGATGTAAGTTAGTTTTTGTGCCTAATTCGTTAAATGTGGCCACAAACAAGTGTATAACACTAATTCTGACTACGTTCCGTCTTATGAGACTTAAAAAACTTTAGCTAAGATCTAAACTAAACTACCCACAAAGATTCATCACAGCACATTTTCAACATTGAACAAACACAATGTAGTGTAAACACCGGAATATCCAGCACACACACACTTCATAAGGGACATCATCAACTCACACATCTGAAAACGTCAGTCCTCAATTTTCTCTTTAGATCAAGAAAAAGCATTCGACAGAATATCTCACTCATTACCTCCAAAACTTTCCCCCTC
>JACEFZ010011012.1:0-31559 GCA_014155875.1 Cepaea nemoralis | reverse complement strand
TTTTTGGGCCATACAAGGAGACCCCCTGTAGCTCCTTTAACTTGTAGGGTACTTCCTGAATCTGCTACCTTCTGTACCTCATGTCTGAAAACCCTTTTAAATTTTTGGGTCCCGGGAGAATTTACCGGGGGGAAAAAATAAAGGGTTTCACCAGGGTTACCACCCAGTGGGGGATGGGGGGGTTTGGGAATTTTGCCCAAAAAAAAAAAACCCAAAAAGGTTGCAGATTCCATTGTCCAATAATGTACTCAGATCCAAGTTGCAGATCATTGTCCAAAAAATTGTCCAGGGGACTCCAAATTCATGGCTGCTCAGAAAGGATCTTTTGGGGCGGGTTTTGGATCTGATAAAAAAGGCTTTTTTGAGCTTTGCTTCCTGGAGAAGTGACAACATAAGGATTTGGGGAGACTTTTAAGATTTAGGATCAGTTTTATCATTCACAAAAGACTTGAAAATTGGTAATATCATGGCTGAATTCTGATAGAAAATTTTATAAGGAAAGACTGTGTCATATAGTTATGCATTCCAAAAAGTTCTCCGGGATATGTGTAGACTGTTTAATTCCAGTTTCACTTAATAACTCAACTGAAAGTTCACAAACAGAACATTTTGTGTAGTGCAGAGACTTTGTTAGGAAATCAAAAGGGGTACAGTGTTTAAATGCCAGAACTGCCATAGATTTTTCAGGATTCTAATCTCCATTGTGTCTTAGAAAATTATTCTGGAACCAAAGGGGTTTAGTTCATATGTCAAAAGGCATCACTGGTTTACTTCCACAGGTTTTATTTTGAAAAAAACCCAAAATTAACTGTTTCTGCATTTTGTCTGTCAGTCCATTGTGGTGTGACAAAACTTTTCATTATTATCTAGGTGTTTAGTTAATGTAACTACTTCACAAAAGGTATATCTTGGGGGCTACAGGTGACTGGGTAAACACTAATAGACAGCTAAATTTTGTTCTATGGGAATCTCCCAGGTTCCATTTTTCTCAGAGAAGGGAACTTAAATTTATTAAATTTTGTGACCATTTCACCCCAAAAAGGGGAAAAAGTTCATAGGTGGGGGACTCTTGAGCTTTAAATTTAAATTTTTTTTTTTCGGGAAGGAAGATTTTTGGGGGGAAGAAATTAAATTTTTCCCGGGAAAAAAACCCCCAGATTTCCAGAGCTATTAGGGGAATTTGGCTTCAAGAACCCAATCCCCCCAAAAAGAAATCAGTCCCTCCCCCCTTTGCTGTACTTCATTGTGGGGTAAGTCAGATGGGGCCGCTTCCAACTCCCACATGTCACATTTACTGTTAGGCTCGTCTCCGGGGGAGAAAAAGTGCTTTCTCGTAACCAGACAACATTTATTGTTGGTACCAACCCTGGTTTGGGGGAAATTTTTTTCACACCACAATTGCTTTAAATATGGGGAAATTTTTCTTTCAGGTTTTTGAAGTAAAACAGAACTCTACATTTTTTGCGGAACTTTATTTACAATTTTAAGGACCCCATTTGCAAGGCCACCCTGTGGACTTTTGTAAATTTAAGAAATTTAGAACCACTGATTAGAAATCACTTTAGGTCTATGTTTAAAAAATCAGAGTGGGTACTGCTTCCAACTCCCCAAAATGCCACACTTATGTAATACACAGATGGATCCACCCAAAAACTAAAAAGAGAACTGAGGTGGAGGAATTCTCGGGAAATTTTAAAAATATCTAACAGAGAAAACATGCAGTGGCAACTTGACCTAGAACATTCTTATGTAGCTATAAAAATTAAATCGAGGTTTTAAAAAACTGCAGTTTTTAAACCCTCAACTCAACTGCAGACCAACGCAAGGTGTTGTAGGCAAGGTCATACCTCAAGGTAGCTGCACACAAGGAACACCTCCTGCGTGATTCCCCAGATGCCCTCACAAGGGTCAAAGGCTACTGAGGAAAACATTGGTGGCTCAGACAGAAGATACTATCAGAGAAGTGAGTACACTTGAGAAGATTGGCAGAGAGGGGTCAGAGTGCCGAATAGAAATTCAGATTTGTGTGGGGTTATAACCAGTTTGGCCCGTGAGATTGGCCAGCAGGCGCTACGGAAACAGAAATTCAGCATTAATCTTTACTACTCTCGTCCTGGCGATATGATTATCTAATATATCGATCGCTATGTGTTAAGGGGTAAAAAAAATTGCCTGGGTAACAAAATAAAATGGCTGGTGTTTAGTAGAGTTAGGCATGTGACATCACAACCCAAGTCTGGGAATGGAGGTGGAGGTTGTTACTGCAGCTTTCTGCGGGTTTTTAGAACAAACTGTATACGTATGTTGTGATTGTAACTGATTCACAAAGTATGCTGATAAAAATGAAGATTGAATGCTTCGGCAGAATGCTTGCATCGATTCAGAGGTCGTAGGTTGTGAGCATTCGCTGGATCTTTTCGCCAGAACACTCTGGGGGTTTGGGAAATGAGCTAGCAGACATATTAGCTGGTGCCGCATCTTTAAAGGGGTGATTTGATGCATATTAGGCAGATGTGGTGACGGCTCACTAAATGATTATGCAGAAGAACGATAGACCATCTAGAGAGAATGCAGCAGCAAGGGTGGTCAGAGGATCTGGTCGACATTCGTCACTCAAAGGTAAAGCAAGACAGACATATAATCAGATTGCAACAGGCACCATTAGTATTAGAACTCTTCGCTGGCTGTAGAACATGAGGATTGAGCGTTTATGAGAATGCCCCGGGTGGGGTGATGTCGGTTCTTGACTCAACTCAACTCAACCCAACTCAAATTCTCCATTATTCAAAAACTCCCGATTTGCATTCAAAAAGATTTCTGAATTGATAATGCTTTTAAATGTAAACATCCTGTCAACAACAAACACTCCTCTTCAAATTGATACAGTAAACTATACACCTCTATCTCAGTTCTGTTGCTTAAGCTTACAATGTGTGTACCTGGTCAAGTTAAGTAGTGGGTTTGGGGTGTTTCGATACGACAAACTCTTATTCGTACAATTCTTTAAACCATGCAGGGGTTTTAGCAATGAACTTTTTATCGGTTGATTGACACCATCGTACTCAAAGTCATTTATTACATGTGCGCCTAAAACTGTACAGCAAATAAACGTCAGTTTAACATCAAGTTATTACTGAATCATTGGATTGTAGTCAAACTTTGCCGGCAGATTTTCGTTTTTGATTTTTCGCCCACTACCAAAATCCGGCTCTGTGGGCAGGAGTTGCCAACGCAGTTTATAACCCGCATACCGCGTTCGTGTGGGTGATTTGAAAACAGACAGCTTTGCGCTGATTTTCATGCAATGGTACGAGTGCCGGTCGTTCAGAACGCAATGGAAAACTACTGAAAGAAAAACTTACCCAAAAAATCACAAAAAGCCAAAATACGCAGGGGTTGACTGCGACATCTTGTAAAGGAAAAGGAAATTCAACTAACCAACACCCGAAAATGAATCAAACAATATTAATTATTATTAGATGACGGCAAAACTGCTTCGAAAGTTGATGGTAATGGCATAATTTTGTCTACCTGTAGCTAGCAAGTTGTAACAAAGCACAACGACGAAAGCTGATGGTGTCATTTTCATGTCTGTTATTTATATACATTGCCAGCAGGAGAATTAACCCCTTTGTATTTCAGATAATCGTGCACTAATACGCCGTGTTGAAATGGCTTACTGAAAAATACTTCAGGGTACAAAGTGCGTCCTGGTCTTTTGATAAAACTAGCGTGACCTACTTTCTTTAAGGATTGTCACCTGTGCATCATTTTTTTGTAAAGTGCATATCCCTTACAGGTCGTTGCAGTCAACACCATCATTTTTCAGCTGCTGCTAATGTTCTTGGCAAGATTACGCTCAGTAGTTTGCCATTGCTTTCTGAGCGACCGGCTCACATACCCCGTAAGGATACCCAACACGACGCGATCCGCTGCCGAATCTCGCGCAGCTGTGTTCCTCACGTGGACATACGGGATCACGGAGAAAGACGTTAATACGCCAATGAAATTCTGCAGTGATAACCCGCTGAAGAACTCGGTTGGGTTATATGTACTGTGGGAGATATTCAATAAATAGAGTATTAAAAGTATATAAAGAGAATTGATATCACTATACATTATTATAAATATAAAGATAGCTAGAAAAGGGAATTAAAATGGGAGAAAGATCACAGGAAATTTTGTCTGAGCTTGTAAGACCAACGGCGGTGCGGTGAAGTTGGTACGAATGCAATTCGCAATCCCGCATATCGCGTTCGAAACACAGCTGCTGGCGATTTGGAAGCAGAAAGCCTTGTGATAGCTTCATACAGCTATGAGTGCCGGTAGTTCAAAAAGTGGTATAGTGGTTAAGCCGCATGCTTTTGCGCTTCGAAGGCTGTGGGTTCGATTACAGGCGCCGTCATTCGGTTCTCGGGTGCAATTTTTTCGAAGACCATTCGGGGTCGTCGCTGGAGCTAGGGAGCTCGTGCTTTGTGTGCGGCTTTCGGCAAGACGCCCAGCGGAGAGAGAGGTCAAGCCATATAGGGAAAAAACCCCGGTGCAGCGAAGTCGATCCACTCGCTTTTAAACACCCTTGACTTCAGCGACTACTCCCAAGGTCTCTGAAACAATTGCACTCATGTACTAAAAGATGGAGTCTGAAAACGAACCTACGGCCTTCGGAACGCCAGGCAAGTAGCTTGGCCACTTCGTCACGAAGACACCAGTCGCACTTCATGAACTACCATTAGCATTTCATGAAACACCATAAGCAATTCAGTAGGCAATATAAGTATGTCATGACAAAGTGATTGAATGTTGCACTGAAATTAGTGCTATCATTCACCCGGAAAAAAGCAGCTGTTTTGTGGTGTTCTCTGGACAACAGGATTGTGAGAGCTGATGTCCAAGCCTCACGATAGATGGTAGAAGCGTCAACAGAGGAACAAACTGAAGTATCTGGGAATCACATTTGACAGGAGTCTGTCCTTCAAGGACCATTGGAGACGGTTGTGACAAGATCTCACAAGGGACTCAATGCACTTAAAACTATGGCTGCAATGGACCAGAGCAGAGAATGCTTTCACGACTATACCAGCAGCTTGGATCCCTCTCAGTGATTGATTATGGACTAGGACTGCTCACTGTCTCAAAGAGTCAGCTGGTGAGATTAGAGCACATACAGAACGAAGCTATGCGGGTCATTCTGGGAGCACCAGAGACACCCCAAGTAGTGTGTATGCGTTACATCCTTGGTCGCCGACTGTTGCTGGTAGGCTCAAGGTGATGCAGGCGAAGGCATACCTCAGAGTAGCTGCTGACACAGATCACCCTTTGCATGAGGCGCTGGACGCAGTTAAGGGTCAGCGACTGATAAGAGGGAAATCCATGTATGGCTCAGGGCCTAAGGATACGATCGACATGTGTGCATCTTGGAGAATATTATGCGAGGAGAGGAGTGGATCAAGGTGCCAGCGAACAGTCATACTTGTGCAGAGTTATAATCTTATTGAGCCGGGAGTGCAGGAGTGGCCAGCAATGGCACACGGAAGTGGAAATCCAGCAAATAATTTAGGATAATACTCGCGGGTGATGTGATTATTTACACAGATGGTTCGGCGTGGAGAGGTATAAGAAGTGCTGTGGTTCATAGCAAAAGCTAATGGTACCGACGTTTGGTGCAGGAGAGACTGGCATATGATACCACAACATCTAGCTTAAGAATGAGAGGTGGAGGCGGTCAGTGCAGCTTTCCAGCTGGATGGAGAATACGATACACACACATCGTGATTGTAACTGACTCAGAAAGCATACTGAGGAAGGTGAGGACAGGCAAGCTTCGTGCAGAGTGGCTTCTTCGCTTCGGAGGTCACGGGTGGCAAGCATCGCCTGGATCTTTTCTCCGGAGCATGCGGTGTGTGGGGAATGAACATGGGCCATACGATTGGCTGCTACTGCAAAACAGGGGGAGCTATTGATGCATGATAAGGCAGGACGTGAGTTGCGGACCTGTGTGGGAGCACCGTGTACACATCGGAGGAAGCAAATGGATTCACCATAGGTCTGGCAATGGAATGCGGACAGGCCTTGAGAGTGACGAGGGGATCTGATCCGACGCTCCCTGTCAGAGGAAAGGCGGACGCACATATAATCAGAGTTGTTACTGGTGAACTACTGGGTGTTAGGAACTCTTCGCTGTATGCTGAGGATGGGGACGGAGTGGCTTATGGGAATGCACCGAATGCTGTGATGTCCTGTTCCTAAATCAGTCAATCAATCAATCAATCAGTATGTCATGAAACATGGTCGAGACACGAACACGGAGCTGATCCACGACTCGGTGATCGAGTGAGATAGCAGAACATAACCGCCCACGCTTTTCGGCATGGCACATGATGGATGGTTGGATGGATGGATGGATGAATGGATGGATGGATGGATGGATGGATGAAAAACCATAAGCATTTCATAGAATGCATATCAGCTAACGAGTTAAGTCTTTCCCTTATTTTAAAAAGATTTAAAGAGGAGAGCTTCCATTTCATGCACCGGAGTTTGCCCACACGGATCAAGATCTTGCTTCGGAGTAGCTTGGCGAGTCCGTCGCACAGTGCACGCACTCCGTAGCTAGAGCGACGATCCCCCTCCCCTTTTTCCCCACCTAAGGACATCCGGAAAAAAAAATTGTGCTCCTAAGCTGAATGACAGTTGGAAACCCTTCAGAGCGTAAATCAAGAAGCTTGAACATTTCGCTACGGAGATTTCCTTTTCCACCCCCGCCCTCCCCTCCCTTCCACACCTTTTTCCGTTTTTATAGTATATAAAACTGCAACATCCGGTGTTCTTTTTTTCATTGATCAGATCTGACCCAAAAACAAAAGTTCGTCTGTTTGTCTAACATCGATACGGAACAAACCCGTATATGTCACTGAATGACACGTTCCAGTTACCTTGCCGTGATCTTACTTATATTCCCATACCTGAGGTGGTAGCGGTTCCTGGTGCTACCTTCAAAGAAACGGATCTGTTGTGTCAGTCATGCCACACTGGCCTTTGTTATGCGGAATGTTATCTTCACATGATATTCTTTGTTCTTAGGTTGAGGTTAATTCTTACCTTCATCACTTCAAGTGCCCTGCCAGCTGGCGTAGGCGTTCATGGCTCTCCACAGATCTCGGTCGTTGGTGTTCTGGATCAACTCTGCTGATGGTATTCCTCCATGCCACCGTCTCAATCCATCCAGCATCATTTCTCTTGGTCTGCCTCTGCCTCTCTTCCCCTCGATCTTTCCAGTTGTCATGATGTTCTCCAATGCCTCTCTTCTCATCACATGACCAAAGAAAGATGTTTGTCTCTGTCTTATTGTTGTATATAGTGTTCTAGTTTCATTAGCCTGTTTCAGGCAGTCGTTGTTAGTTACTCTGGCAGTCCAAGGAATTCGCAACATTCGTCTCAGGAACCACATCTCTGTTGCTTCTAATTTCTTCTTAATTTGTTCATTTACATTCCAAGATTCACTGCCATACAGCAAAACTGGTTCTACATAGCATTTCAGCACTCTCTTTCTTACATTCAGTGATAGTGACTTATTGCATAAGATACTCTTCATTTTCTGAAATGCGGCTTTTGCTTGCCCTATTCTGCTCTTAATCTCTGTTGTACATCTTCCATCTGATGTTATAAATGCCCCTAGGTATTTAAAATTATCCACTTGGTTAAGAATTTTCCCTTCTATTTCTATGTCATATTTTGGTGTCATCATTTTCTCTGAAATCACCATTGTTACTGTTTTCTTGATATTCAAGGAGAGTCCTTTCCTTGCACTCTTTGTTACTACAATGTCCAACAATTGTTGTAGGTCTGTTGAATTATCCGCCAACAATGCTGTGTCATCTGCATAGCGTATATTATTTATATTATAACCTCCAACTAGTATTCCTGGCATCTCTTTGAGCTCTCTCATTATTACTTCGCTATATAGGGAGAAGTGACAAGACACACCCCTGTCGTACTCCCAGCTTATCTGTTCGTAACTACCCTCTTTATTTCCCATTTTAATTGCTGCTACTTGGTTCCAGATAATATTCCTTATTATTCTTAAATCTTTCCCATCAATGTTGATATCTTCTAACATTTTAATCAGTTCATCATGTTTTACTTTATCAAATGCCTTAGTATAATCTATGAAGCACAAATATATGTCTTTGTGTTTCTCTATTGACCTTTCTATTAGTGTCCGTAATGTATATATTGCATTGTTTGTGCCCTTCCCCTCCACAAATCCATACTGTTCTTCACTAATTTCCATTTTTATTTTCTTTCTGGTTCTTCTCATTATGATTCTGAGTAGAAGCTTAGTGATATGGTTTATGAGATTAATTGTACGAAAATCTTCACATTCAATTGCTCCTGGTCTTTTTGGTATAGCTATAAATACAGATTTCAGCATATCGCTCGGTAAATATCCACTGCTGTAAATATCATTCAACATTTTGGTTAATATATCTACTCCAAATTCTCCCAATACTTCTAATTCTTCTATTGTGATTTCATCTGGCCCAGCTGTTTTTCCTTTCTTCATATGTTTTATAGCGTCAGCGACTTCTTCTTTTAGAATAGGTGGGCCTTCTAAGTTACTTTCTTCTGTTAATTCTTCCCTTTCTCCATCATATAATTCTCTTATATACTCATTCCACCTCTTCATTATAGCACCTTCCTCCAATAATATCTTTCCTGTTTTTGATTTCAAACACCCTGTATTTATTCTTATTTTTCTTCCCGTGAGCTCACTGATTTGTCTGTGCATATCTTTTGTATCTTTAATGGAATTTAATTCAATTTTTTTGCACTGTTCGTTTAACCAACTTTCTTTTGCCTTCACACATTTATCTTTTATTTCTTTATTTATCTTAGTCGTATTCTTGTTTGTCATTTTTACTCTGTTTTTCTTTTGTCCATCAACATTAAGATTTCTTTATTCATCATTTTTTTCTTAGCTATTTGGCTTCTCTCCGGTAATATTTCTTTGCTAGTTGATGAATGGAGTCCCTTAACATTTCCATTGTTCATTTATACTCTGTATTTTAGCTATTGCATTGTACCTATTTTCACAGTCACTCTGTATTGTTCTTGAATTTCTTTATCTACTTTCAGAATCTCTTTATTAAGTCTCACGATTCTTAACATTTTTTCCCTCTCTTTAATCTTACTTTTATTTGTCCGCATAGTGGTACATGATCACTATTACAGTCAGCACCAGGCATTGTCTTTACATTAATTAAAGCATTTCTAAATCTATTATTAATAAGTATGTAGTCAATTTGGTTGGCATATTTCTTATCAGGGCTTTTCCATGTGTAAAGTCCGTCTTTTATGGTGTTTAAACCATGTGTTCCCATTATCATATCATTGATATTTGCCCATTCTATTAGTTTTTCTCCTCTTTCATTTCTTGTACCTAAACCATAATTCCCCACTACATCCTCCATTTCCCTCTTCCTACTTTGCATTAAAATCTCCAAAGTATTATTTTTATTTCTTGTGATCCAATTTGAGCCATCGCCATTTCTATTTCGTCGTAAAAGTGTTGTATTCTTCATCACTACTGCTTTTTGTTTGTGCATATTACTTGTATAATATTTATATCTATTGGTTTGCCTTTGATTTTGACCATGACAACTCTATCTGAAATACACCAGTATCCATTAATTGATTTGGCTGTTTTTTCATCAATATTATTCCTACACCTTTTTCATGTGTATCTCCCTCCAGAAAAAATTATTGTGTGTTTGTCAGCTATAATTTTGCCAGATCCCTTCCATCTCATCTCACTTACGCCTAAGTATATTCATTTTCATGCTATCCATCTCTCTTAGAACATTGTTCAACTTTCCTAGCTCATTTAATGTCCTAAACATTCCATGTTTCCTACTCTAAATGTGTTTATTTTAGTTATTATTTTGTCATCAGTAGCCGGATGACGGTCTGGTGTCACGCTGTGGCTCATGACTGTCCTACCGACGAGGATGTCCTAAGACAGCCATTAAACGTCGTTCACTAACTCTGACATTGTTTGTTTTTGCACATGAATTCTTGGGAAATAATGTGGTGGCTTCCCTTTGCGTTCCACATCCACATGGGGGATTTGTTAACTCTGCCTTTGACAGCCATTTCCGATTGTCAGAACAAGTGAGTGCATTGCTCTGCTCAGCTGCAGAGTTGTCCACTTATTCCGGTGGATACTCGGTCCCCAGAGCTGTATTAGCCACACCGTGGTGTGTTTCCCATCCTCTACCACGGGGACGTGCAGTTGAGATTTTCCCTTGTTAAAGCTATGGTCTATGACCACAACTCTCCAGTACTTTTAGAAATTCTTACCCTGCTTGTTTCCTATATTATTCCATGCACAAACATAGGAAATCCTGTCCAGTTGTCGACGTGACTAATACCAGAAAAGAAAAAAAAATGCTTACCTTGCTTGGTTTTCGTCCTTAAGTTGCACTTAGTTGCAGAGACCAAGAGGTGTGTCGAGAGACCAAAAGGAAGAACCGGCTTCCTAGTAGAGTGCGGCGTTATGAACGGGTCACGGAGAAGGAACAGGGGCAGCGGAGACGAATTGAGGGCGATAGAGGGCGGTGGCTGGGGAGAAGCTGGCTCCCCACGACCAACAGTGCTAAGGGCAAGCACGAGGCTGCACAGACTCGCCTCACTGAGGGAGGGAGGCTTGAGAGTGGACATGTTATCAGCTAAGGGACAAGCACAACAACAAAGACACGAAAGTCGACCGAACGTCTCGCACGGCAGGGGAAAAGACGCCCGGAATCATACCGGACGGGGCCCGCCCCTAGAATAAAGTCAAGAGGATAAAGTACAGCCCAAACATTCGGGGGAAAGGGGGGCCCCTTCGACGATCAGAAGCCCCCTGCTGTGTTTGCTCCGTGGCAGTTTTTTTCACTAGCAAGTAAAGAAAAGGACCGTTTAAAACACACGTGATCTGGTGAGTGGCTACAGTCGGTTTGAGTCGTCGGTAAGATGATGGAATTGGTAAGGTGATGGAATTTATTTTGTTCTTTCTCTTGTTGGAGAAGAAATATGTAACTTGCGCAGTTCGTGGTCTTATGGTGAAAATGGGGAAAATGGGGAAGTGCAAAATTTTTTTAAAGCCCAACAAAATCTATCAGTTATCAGTTATCATTGGGTATCTTCATTGCACTGCGGACAGGTCCAAGGTGCTCAGATCCCCCCCCCCCCCCCCCTACATTGCATCACTTCCGGTGGCTAATAGTGCCAGTTCTGTGTTGGTTGACAGGCCCTCTTTTTCCCAAAATACCTCTGCGTCGGGCCGTGCCGATTCTTACTCCCAAGTCTTTCATCCTGACAGCTATGTGGATTCACTAACGTCAAAGTCTCTGTTATTCCATAACATCGGCACGATCTATGGGCTGGCCATCTACTGGGGTCAGAGCCAGCCATTTTTTATTAGCTAGCTCGTTCTTTTCCCCTCGACTCCCGCATGTCCCGGACGAAGATGAAGGTGATTTTACGGAAAATAGACTTCCGCAGCGACCAGTCCCTGTCTGCTACAGCTCCAGCTTCGACCTTCTGAATCATGCTCATTAAATTCACTTAGTACACACACGTTGGTATAATGCTGTGATTCCAGCCATATGAAAGCCTGTGTAACTGCCATCACTTCCCATCGTCTGCTGCTCGGGGTCACAGAGTGGTCCACTGGATTCTTGAACGGTTCGGCCTGCTGAAGGGCTGTAAATGCCCACGCACTTCTTTTGCTTTTAAAACAGATCCACTGTATGATGAGCATTCGAGCTATCTGAGTGTTTATAGATAGCGCGTTAACCCTGCATTGACAGCGGGTGTTCTGCTCTCCCACGTCTGTCAGTGTGATAATGCAGGAGAAAGTGCACTTAAAAGCCGGAGGCACCGACACCCATTCCCTTTCCGGGGGTTTATACTAGAAGACTGCAGACCTGTCTACGACATCTTTCCCCCGACCCATCCATGATTTCCCCTCTTTACCTGTTACCCTTTTCTCTGAAAATAGCGTCATGCAGAGGGTGCTACTCATCTGCACTTATTTTTAAGTATGCACGAGCTCTCCCGATCTTGATCCTGTGTTCCCTTGTCGGGAAGTCAAGGAGGGATCTCATTGTACAAAACTGGTGTCTCTCGTGCAGCCCAAATGATGCGCGGCTTCATTTGTACCTTTTCAAGTCTTCCAATCTTTGTAGGGCGACAGGAGGATGGCCAGGGCATACACATGCATGAAAGCACCAGTCCTTGGAAAAAATTGTTAGAAGTCTTTGCTCGATAGGGCAGTTGACATGAATCTCATTGCTGACAAACCTTTTGGGAGCTTTCGTTATGACATAATCGACTGATCTCTGAAGGACGGGCTACGATCAAGCCTCCCCCAAGATAGTCATTGACGGGGTTTTCTACCCAAAATGCTCCTATCCTTCTTACTGCCGGCAGGTCTGTGTTCACAATAGGGTTTTTTTGGGGAGAACCATGAAACCGTTGCCTTGCAGGGTTGACAAGGGCGCCGACACAGCAAAAACCCATGGGGAAAATTTTCGATCTAGTTCGCCCTGCATATCATTGGCACCGCTTGTCTTCTCGACCCCGTCGTATACGAGAATGTCGTCAGCAAATGACAGAGTCCTACCCATCCCGTCCAACTGTTGTTCAGTGATCGGCACCGTATACGCGTTGAATAGTACTGGTGACAGTGGTAAACCCTGCGGCAATCCTGGACGTATCGTTATCGGCTCAGAAGACCAACTCCCGCATCTTAGAACCCCCTTTCCCTTTGGGGCGAACTGCGCTATCCATCGTAAAAGGGTGAGGGGGCACTTTCAGTCTGGGGAGGGTTTGCATCAAGTGCTAGAAAGATACTCTGTTATATGCGTCCTCTAAGTCTATGTGGGCCGCACATGTCTCTTCTTTGACCTGAAATCCGTCGTAGACTTCTTGAGAAACCCGCGATTCAGCCATGACTCTTTGTTACGTCTGTATCCTCCAAGTGTGGGCGGGGAAATAGCCGATTGTTCCAAGTCACAAGCAAGTCTATGTGCTACAATTTTTCCCAGTAGCTTGTCAATAGTGTTCTGCATCGTAATGATTCTGTAGCCGCTTATCTTGGAAGGGTCTTTGTTCGGTTTGGCAGAGGCAGAAAGTAGCTGTGTAGCCATTCCTCCTTGATATGGCCCCTCTGGTTACTGGTGTTGAATTCTCTGGCCAGTTCTTCCATGTCATCATCTGACATCACCAGTAGGTCACCATATCGTATGCCGTCTGGGCCTGGGGCGGTGTTTTGTGATTTCTTGAGCATCGCAAGTATTGTCTCAGCTGTGATTATCCATTCTTCGTCTGTCCCGACCCCTCACACAGCTGAGAGAGTGTCGTTGTGGTCCTGTCTGGCGGGCTCGTCATGCGAAAATCTTTTTCATTGAAGGGATCAACAAACTAGTGGGCAGGTGGATCAAGTTTGTTACCAGGCAGGGGGAATATGTTGAGAAAAAACACGCACAACATTTCTGGTTAGCACTATTGTAAAACAGGTCTCCCTGGCGAAGAGGTTAAGAACGTTGTTCGTAATCCCGTAAACTCACGTACGAAATACAGCTGGGCGAGATTCTGCAGCGGATCGCGTCGCGCTGGTTACCTATGGAGTATGTGAGCCGGTCGTTCAGAAAGCAATGGCAAACTACTGAAAATAAAACTTGCCAAGACATCAACAGCAGCTGAAAATGCTGGTGTTGACTGCAATGTCATGTAAAGGATATGCAACAACAACAAAACTATTGTAAAAGAAAAAAGAAAACAACAGTTATTCATAAAATTGCTGTTACTTAATGACTAATGAAGAGGAACATTTTTGCTTCTTTGTCTAGGTTTTATTGAATAACGAAGACACAAACAATAGATTGCAAGATTTATTGCCTGTCATATTTCGCTGCATCTCGTCAGGTACATACTGCAGAAATCACACAACTTACGTGAATTAACTAGATAAATCCTTCAAGTTGAAATATACACATATTCGCACAGTAATGTCAATTATTTACCACGGTAATTTTAAGCTGACTAACATGTCTTTCTGTTTGCACAATTCTGGCTTGCGTTGATAGATCATAATTGCTTCTGCAAACTTTAACAAGCGAGTATTTTATGTGTTAAACAACAAGCGCAAGGCAATGTCTCTGTCAACCACATGGCCGCTTTTGATAATGTGCCTACCAATTGAAGACGCGGGGAGCTTCCGGTGTATCGGCCCCACTAGGCTAGCATCGCCTGTATGTCGTATCTTGTCGACCCATTGAGGTGTGTGCTCTGACACTCTTTTGTTCAGCTGTCTCTCTGTTCTACCGATGTAGAAGGCCTGGCATCTACATGTGAATTGGTAAATACAATTGTTTGTGGCGTACAGAGGTACAGGCTCTTTGACTACTGGTGTGGGAATCGGTGTGGTTCTATACCTAATAACTGGAGTTGCAGCACAGAATGTTCGGCGTACTGCTGTAGTAAGCCGGTCTTGTAGACGTTTCATTACGTCATCCCCTCGAAAGGTTAGCTGGATGAATACCTTGAGTTTAGGGACTGTAGTTACGTCTGGTTTTAGTTTGGGCTGTTGGCAGTGGCGCTTTATAAATCCTGTGGAGTACCCATTCAGGTTTAAGACATTCTTCAGAGTTTCAAATTCCTCTGTCAGTGTGTCCTGGGGGAATATCTTTCTAGCACGGTCAAACAGGGTCCGCACTAAGCCCCGTTTATATTGGACGGGTGTGAAGCTCTGAAAATTTAGGTATTGGCCAGTCCATGATACTTTGCGGTACACCGGCTTTATTGTTCTAAGGATAATCCAATTAAGTGCCGTCTCCACAATGAAGGTTAATTGCAAAAGATCTCCGACACTTTCTGTTACTCACTAAGGCTCTACTCTATGACAGACCAATCTCTTGATATCTTCATGCTTGTATCGTCATCTCTGGCTTGCCTGCCTGCCTGCCACTTTTCTATTCAGCAATGTTTTATAGTACATCATGCTGACAACGGCATGACCACAGTCAGACGAGAGTTCAGTATCAGCTCCCATTAATCGCTACCACAGGGACAGACTAGCCACCCATTCCTCTGTGTACACAGGCCTACCAAAGTGTGATGGTCCCTTTACTGCATATACCCACATCAGGTTGCCACTACAAGACCTGTTATAGTTTGTTCTGTTTTAAAGTGTCATTGTTGTTTGTTTGTTTGTTTGTTTGTTTGTTTGTTTGTTTTTTCATTTTTTCATTTTGTGACCAAACTATTTGACTTGTTTCGTTGTCAATATTTCTTCCATCAGCTATTTTTTTATGGCGACCTAAATTCCCCAGGCTCAGGACCCCATGTCCCACACCGAACTGTACTACAGACAGTAATGGTAGTCTAATGCCCATTGGGGAAATGGTGCTAGACCAATGGTTTGGTAGACCAATCAGCACTCGGAGGGTGGCGCGCTCAGTGCCATGCTGCCGCCTTCACTTCCCATGACATTCTCTGTTCCCATTTTATGATGGGTCGACCTGGGAGCCCGGGTCCAGCCACTACGCTGTGGAGATACCCATGATATAGTACCGTGACACGAGCTAGAGTAACAATACTCAGTGTCCAGCCACTACGCTGCTGAGACACCCATAATATAATGCCGTGACACTGAGACAGAGCTAGAATAACGGCAACCAGTGTTCAGAAACTACCCTGCTGGGGCACCCATGATATAGTACCGTGACACGAGCTAGAGTAACAATACTCAGTGTCCAGCCACTACGCTGCTGAGGCACCCATGATATAGTACCGTGACACCGAGACAGAGCTAAAGTAACAGCACTCAGTGTCCAGCCATTACGCTGCGGAAGCACCCACGATATAGTATTGTATGTAAACCCATGGCAGATATGGAGAGTCGCTTAAGACGATTAATCATCCCATGGCACTTAATCAGTTAATACTAGACTAGGGCAGACAGTTACATTAGCAACAGCTAGGGATGGACAAAGTGAATTATTAACATCCTGAGACATGAAGCGTTAAATATTAACAGCATGAGACAGAAACAGTTAAATTATAATAACATGAGACAGAAAGAGTTAAATATTAACAACATGTGACAGAAATGGTTAAATATTAACAACATGAGACAGAAAGAGTTAAATATTAACAACATGAGACACAAAGGGTTAAATATTAACAGTATGAGACCGAAAGAGTTAAATATTAACAGCACGACACAGAAAAAGTTAAATATTAAAAACATGAGACAGAAAAAGTTAAATATTAACAAAAATGAGACAGAAAGAGTTCAATATTACCACATGAGACAGAAAGAGTTAAATAGTAACAACATGATGCAGAAAGAGTTAAATATTGTCAACATGAGACAGAAAGAGTTCAATAATAACAACATGAGACAGAAGAAGTTAAATATTATCAACATGAGGCAGAAATGGTTAAATATTAACAACGTGAGACTCAATGGGTTAAATATTAACAGTATAGACAGAAAGAGTTAAATATTAACAGCAGGACACAGAAAACGTTAAATATTAACAAAATGAGGCAGAAAGAGTTAAATATTAAAAACCATAAGACAGAAAGAGTTAAATATTAACAGCCATGAGACAGAAAGAGTTCAATATTAACATACATTAAGTTGCATGTCCTTCACAGGACGTAGCAGTCAACCCCAGCATTTATGCTGTTCGTGATTCCTGGGCAAATTTTACGCTCAGTAGTTTGTCATTGCTTTCTGAACGACCGGCTCCTATACCTTTTTCCGGAAAAAAACCCAGCACCGCCGTGTTTCGAACCCGGGTATACGGGATCACAAACCGCGTTCGCAAGCCCTTAGCCACAGAGACCGGTCAATATTAACAACATGAGACAAAAAGGGTTAAATATTAACAAGATGAGACAGAAAGGGTTAAATAGTAACAACATGAGACACAATGGGTTAAATATTAACAGTATGAGACAGAAAGAGTTAAATATTAACAGCGGGCACATAAAGAGTTAAATATTAACAATATGAGTCAGAAAGAGTTAAATATTAACACCATGAGACAGAAAGAGTTAACTAGTAACAACATGAGGCAGAAAGAGTTAAATATTGTCAACATGAGACATAAAGAGTTTAATATTAACAACTTGAGACAGAAAGAGTTAAATATTAACATTACGAGACAGAAATGGTTAAATATTAACAACATGCGACTCAAAGGGTTAAGTATTAACAGTATGAGACAGAAATAGTTAAATAATAACAGCAGGACACAGACAGAGGGATAGACAAAGTGAGAATAAATAATATTAAATATTAACAGCAGGACACAGAAAGGGTTAAATATTAATATGGGACAGAAAGAGTTAAATTTTAACAACATGAGACATCACGATTTAAATATTAACATCCTGAGACATCAAGAGTTAAATGTTAACAATACGAGACAGAAAGCCTTAAATGCATGAGTTAGAAAGTTCAATATTAACAGCCTGATACAAAACGAGGTAAATAACTCAAGCTGTGACAGAAAGAGTTAAATAACACAGTCAGAGATATAGTCAACGTCCGAATATAAGAAATAACATCCTGTGATCATCATCATGTGCCCTGCCAACTGACATAGGCATTCGTGTATCTTCTTAGATTTCCAACCCCGATGTTGTAGAGCAGCGCTGTTGATAATATACCTCCACACCACCATTTCAGTCCACCCAGCACCATATATCTCCGTCTGCCTCTGCGTCTTCTCCCACCGAATTTTAAGTCGTCATCCTGTTTTCTCTACGTCTCACCTCTCATTATGTGACCAAAGAACGATGTTTGTCTCTTTCATATAGCTGTAGAAAATGTTCTACTTTCATTAGCCTCTTTCGGGCAATCTTTCGCTGTCCAAGACATTCGCAATAATCGTCTCAGTAATCCCCAACCATACATACTTCAAGAGTTGAATATTGAGGAGGGTTGGATATTAAAGACAATAAAACAAAGAAAATTGAAGTATTTTGGTCACTTGAAACGTCACGAAAGTTTGGAGAGAACAATAATGGAAGGGTATATGCCTGGGAAGAGAGGAAGAGGAAGGCCAAAAAGAAGATGGGTGCAGGATGTGGCGGATGATCTCCAGATGGGTGTATCAGACGCGGGACATCTTGCTTGTGATCGAGAGGTTTTCCGGAAGGTTGTTATGATAGCGAGGTTCTGCAAAGGACATGCTACTGAATGAATGAATGAACCCCCAACTTAGTTGCTTCCAAGCTCTTCCTAATTTAACTCACGTTCCTTGATAAATAATTATTTAGCAGTTTCGGTCCCCAACGTGGAGGACAGGCGGTTGAGCTTTTAAGGTCTCTGGAGTGTTTATGCTTGTGGATACGGTTTGCTTACGCATTTTCCTCATGTTGGACTGGTAGTCCATGGTTCCGTCGCCCTGCTACTAAGCTGAGTGCGTGGAGCGACATTGTGAGCTATGAATTTCGTGTGGAGTGCTTTTACATCTGTCCGAGGTTGTTTGTGAACTGCTTGTTCAGAAAAATGGCGGCCGGACGGTCGCTGAAAAAAAAATGGGTTGCCTTATGCAATAATGTGTAGCTGCTGGTTTTCTAGTGACTGCCGCTTAAAAAAAAAAAGTCGACAGGGTCGACTTCATTGCACCGGGTTTTATACCATATGGCTCGGTCTCTTTCCGCAGCGCGGAAAGCTTCGCACAAAGCACGAACTCCGTAGCTTTTAGCGACGACCCACAGGAGTCTCCGAAACATTTAACTCGTAAACCGAAGGGCGCGGCCGGAATCGAACCCACAACCTTCGGAGTACGAGTCAAACGGCTTGACCACTTCGACACAGAGACTGCCGCTTCCATCGACGATGAATTGTATTTTTCGTGGCAGACTTTTGGGTTGGCATTATGCATAGTATGCTGTGCGGGCTGTTAGTTTGACGAGACTTCTGTTTGTTCCACTTTTCACATGGGGATGTACGTTTCATAATTGCAGATCTTTCTACAGAATGTCCCCAAATTTCTATGACTATTCTGTTTCGAATTGCCACAGAGAGGTTAGGTTACTACAAATTGTGTTCACGGCGGGTACAAAAGCAACTGACTGACGTTCACAGAGCTCAAAGATTGGGCTCAACTTTGACATTTATTATGCGCTTCTGGGAAGAGGAGGATGCATTTCTTGACATAATAGTGATTGGGGACGAGATATGGGTTCACTTCGTGAATGCAGAGACGAACGAAGTCAAAACTGTGGATGCATACTCATTCTCCAAACAAGCCAAAAAATTTCAAGCAAACATATTTTCGCAGCGAACAATGATGGTTACATTGTTCTGAGAATCCAAGAACATTATGTTGACTGAATTCATGACACTGTATAGTACAATAACGTCAGAAGTTTATTGTCAAACAATGAAGAGGATTCATCGGTCGATCCAAAACAAAAAGCACGGAATGCTCACAAGTGGCTTCATTATCTGCTCGACAACGCGCGGCCCCACGCTGCTGCTTGCACTAAGGCTTTACTTGAGCAGTTTTAAGTGGGAAATTTTCAATCACCACCCTTACAGCCCGGACTTAACACCATGGAGTCAACAATTGGCTAATTGCTAATGCTTTCTGTAAGGTGTTGTTACTTTAATTCTTTGTCTCCTGTTATTGTTTCTCTGATGCTTTCTGTGAGGTGTTGTTACTTTAATTCTTTCAGGCTCCTTTTATTGTTTCTCTGTTGTTTCTTTTTTTTTTAGGTGTTATTACTTGAACTCTCTCAGTCTCCTGTTATTATTTCTCTGTTTTATGAATACTGTTGTTACTTTAGTTCGTTCAGTCTCTTTTTATTGTTTCTCTAATTTTTTATGTGATTTGTTGTTACTTTAACTCTATGGTGTTGTCATGTTAACTCTTTCTGTCTCTGGTTGTTGCTACTCTCTTCAATCTCCTGTCATGTCTGGGTAAAGCTGGGGCGACCATCCCCAACCCAGCGCGTCCACAGGTGGCAGACTGTGGAACGGCCTCTAGATATAGAGGTTAGCTGCGAATACCCAATAAGTAGCCGCTGACCAACTGGTCGTGGGCATAGAGAGCGAGGCGGGATCTCAGGGTGGGATGAGTTCCTTAGAAAATACCTCATATGCTCGGAGACGTGCCTGCCAAGCGAGTCAGGAGCGCTCTAACCCCTCCCCCGGGTAGGTGGAACCCGTTAGCTTTGGACAGAAGTTCATCTAGGAGACGGAAAACTCCAAATATAAACCCCCAAGTTCAAGGTGGACCACGTGCTGGGGAACTGGATGGCCATGGGTAAACTGGTCGTTAACGTTGGACGTCTGGCAGGCATGCGGGGCGGCACCAGGCGTATGGACTCCTGCGGGACATCCCCTTCCTCTTCCCTAGCAAGCAGGCAATGCTAGGGCGACCGGTTATTTCCTGCAATATCCAAGCTTTGCTTATGGAATAAATTAAACATGGGAATAGTCGCCGTTGCTACGGAGCACGTGCTCTGTGCTTGACACATCTTTCAGAGGCTAGCGAAGAGAGAGTGAGGAGGAGAAGATCAGGAAATGGTGGGAGAAGAAGGCATAGGAATAGGAGGGCAGGCGCCAGCAGAACAAGTGGAGAGATTAGGTTTCAACCATGTAAGAGTGGGATACTGGAATTGTCGTAGTGCCAGGCAGAGAGGTCCTGTATTGGAGAGGCTAATATATGATTTTGATGTCCTCATGCTCCAGGAGCTAAATACAGACAAATACCATTGCCCTGGGTACGCCAGTTATATAAACCCTACTGGGCAGAAGAGACATGGGCAAGGTCTGCTGGTGAAGGAAGGAGTGAAGCATGTGGTACTTGACTTAAGCCAGTGGAATCACAGTGCAAGAGAGGTCCAGGGTATACAAATGGAGATTGGTGGCTTAAGTTGGAACATCATAAATGTATATGCCACAGTGGACTGTTTTGTCAGAAAGGAACACTGGGACTGGCTTAAGGAATTGGAGGAATTACCAGGTGATAGGCTACTCATATGTGGAGACTTCAATGCGAGGAGCAGAGATTGGGACAGTAGTGGAGAAAACCGACAGGGAATTGCCCTTGCGGATGCCATGGTGGACTCCGATGTGGTCTGCATAAATGATGGTAGGCCGACTAGAATGGCAATGAGGCCTGGCGATGCAGACACAGCTATTGACTTGGCACTTGTCTCCCAGTCATCAGTCCTTGATGTAAAGTGGACTGTTTTGAATGACCATGGGAGTGATCACATGCCATGCTCAGTCCTGATCTCTAAATCCAGGAAAGTTAAGGCTGGGAGAGCGCGCAAGACCTTCCGGTATGAGTGGACCGATAGCCTTCTTGGACGCCTCAGACAGGGGCTTGCAACAGGACTGTTAAAACTCCTTTTTTGCAGCCCCCATGGTGGACCCCAGAAGTAGACCATGCTTGGAAAGCAAAGAGAGCTGCAGTGAAGCAGCTAAGGAAAGTGCGACAGACACCCCGAAGCTCACGAGAGGAAGTGGACACAGCGGAAAATGTCAAGAAAGACAAGGTGGAGGTTTTCAAGCGCTGTGCTGCAGAGGCCAAAAACGCAAAATGGGAATGTTTCATGAAGGAGATTGGAGGTGATAAAACACTGCGAAAATTCTGGAAACTGCACAGACAAATGCAAAGAAAAGATCGGCCTATGACAGTGGGAACAATTTATAGAGATGATGGTGTGCGCGTGACAACAGACAAAGAGAAAGGGGAGGCGTTTCTCCAGAGATTTTTAGAGCAGACCAATCATAATGATGCGGACACCAGGGATGCAGTTAGAGAGGAATTATCTGGCACCATGAAGAATATGCATTATGAAGACATCATACGGGTTGAAGATGTTAAACATATTTTGAAAAAGGCAAAAGACACGGCACCAGGGCCCGATGGGGTTAGGTATGGCCACATGAAGGCTTTGAGCGATGCAGACCTGAAGGAGATGACCGACTGCTTTAACCAGAGCATTAGGACAGCATCAGTACCGCAGGATTGGGTGCACAGCTATCTCATCCCTCTCCCAAAACCATTCAAGGATCATTCAAAGCTTAGCGGCTTTAGGATCATCACCCTTCAAAATACATTTGGGAAGGTTCTAGAGAAGATAGTCGCTGTCAAGCTGCAAGAGTTTTTGGAAAGGGGGAAGCTTCTTCCAAGAGGCCTGGGGAGCTACAGGCCAGGAAAAGATACCTGGTCAAATGCAGCCACTTTTGCCTTTGATGTTTATGAGGAGTTCCAGAGCAAACAGAAAACGATGGCGGCAGCGCTTGATCTCGAGGATGAATACAACAGAGCAGAGTTCGATATGATATTTTGATGACCGCATTGATGGAGAAGGGAGTCAATCCCTGGTTGGTGAACTGGATAGCAGCCGTCCTGCATTCTCGTCGGGTTGCTCTCCGTCTGGGTGCATGGACCTCAGAGCCACATATTTTAACCCCGGGACTGCCACAGGGATCTGCAATCTCACCGGTGCTCTTTAACGTGTATACGAGCAAGATTGCAAACCTAGAAGCACCAGGGGTTGGAAGGATACTAACATTTGCAGATGATATTCTTGCATATAGGCAGGGGAGAGATAGGGAGCAAACAGCCCAGGAGCTACAGGCGACAGTAGACAAAGTGATTGACTGGTGCACTGAAATGAGTGCTGTCATCCACCCGGAAAAGGCGGCTGTTTTGTGGTGCTCTCTGGACAACAGGATTGTGAGAGCTGATGTCCCAAGCCTCGCGATAGATGGTAGAAGCGTCAACAGAGAGAACAAACTGAAGTATCTGGGAATCACATTTGACAGGAGCCTGTCCTTCAAGGACCATGTGGAGACGGTTGTGACAAGGTCTCAAAAGGGACTCAATGCACTTAAAACTATGGCTGCAATGGACACAGAGCAGAGAATGCTTTTCACACTATACCAGCACTTGATCCTCTCAGTGATTGATTATGGACTAGGACTGCTCACTGTCTCAAAGAGTCAGCTGGTGAAATTAGAGCGCATACAGAACGAAGCTATGCGGGTCATTCTGGGATGCACCAGAGACACCCCAGTAGTGTGTATGCGTTACATCCTTGGTCTGCCGACTGTTGCTGGTAGGCTCAAGGTGATGCAGGCGAAGGCATACCTCAGAGTAGCTGCAGACACAGATCACCCGTTGCATGAGGCGCTGGACGCAGTTAAGGGTCAGCGACTGATAAGAGGGAAATCATGGATGGCTCAGGCGGAGGATACGATCAGACAGGTGTGCCTCTTGGAGAACATTAGGCGAGGAGAGGAGTGGGTCAGAGTGCCAGCGGAGCAGTCAGACTTGTGCAGAGTTATAATCACATTGAGCCGGGAGTGCAGGGAGTGGCCAGCAGGGGCCACGGAAGTGGAAATCCAGCAACTAATTCAGGATAATGCTCGCTCGGGTGATGTGATTATCTACACAGATGGGTCGGTGTTGAGAGGTAGGAGAAGTGCCTGGGGGTTCTTAGCAAAAGCTAATGGTCGACGTTTGGTGCAGGAGAGCCTGGCATATGATACCACAACATCTAGCTTAAGAATGGAGGTGGAGGCGGTCAGTGCAGCTTTCCGCTGGATGGAGAATACGATACACACACACATCGTGATTGTAACTGACTCAGAAAGCATGCTGAGGAAGGTGAGGACAGGCAAGCTTCGGGCAGAGTGGCTTGCTTCGCTTCGGAGGTCACGGGTGGCAAGCATCGCCTGGATCTTTTCTCCGGGGCATGCCGGTGTGCTGGGGAATGAACAGGCGGACAGATTGGCTGGCCCTGCAAAACCTTGTGGAGTATTGGTGCATGACAAGACAGACGTGGTTGCGGCCTTGTTGGAGCACGTGTACACCTCGGAGGAGCAAATGGATCACCATGGTCTGGCAAGAATGAGACAGCGAGGAGTGACGAGAGGATCTGGCCGACGCTCGACGCTCAGAGGAAAGGCGAGACGCACATATAATCAGATTGCTACTGGTACTATCGGTGTTGGAACTCTTCGCTGGCTGCTGGGGATCGTAACGGAGCGCTTATAGAAATGCCCCGAGTGCTGTGATGTCGGTTCTTAAATCAATCAATCTCCTGTCATGTTCTAACAGGTTCTGTCTCTTGCTATTGTCACTCTAGTTCTTTCTGTTGCCTGGTGTTGTTACTCCAACTCTTTCTGTTGCCTGTTGTTGTTACTATAACGCTTTCTGTCACCTGGTGTTGTTACTGTAACTCTTTCTGTTACCTGGTGTTGTTACTGTAACGCTTTCTGTTGCCTGGTGTTGTTACTCCAACTCTTTCTGTTGCCTGTTGTTGTTACTGTAACTCTTTCTGTTACCTGTTGTTGTTACTGTAACGCTTTCTGTTGCCTGTTGTTGTTACTCCAACTCTTTCTGTTGCCTGGTGTTGTTACTGTAACTCTTTCTGTTACCTGGTGTTGTTACTGTAACGCTTTCTGTTGCCTGGTGTTGTTACTCCAACTCTTTCTGTTGCCTGGTGTTGTTACTGTAACTCTTTCTGTTACCTGGTGTTGTTACTCCAACTCTTAATGTTGTCTGTTGTTGTTACTGTAACGCTTTCTGTTACCTGGTGTTGTTACGCTAACGCTTTCTGTTAACTGGTGTTGTTACTGTAACGCTTTCTGTTGCCTGGTGTTGTTACTGTAACGCTTTCTGTTGTCTGTTGTTGTTACTATAACGCTTTCTGTTACCTGGTGTTGTTACTGTAACGCTTTCTGTTGTCTGTTGTTGTTACTGTAACGCTTTCTGTTACCTGGTGTTGTTACGCTAACGCTTTCTGTTAACTGGTGTTGTTACTGTAACGCTTTCTGTTGCCTGGTGTTGTTACTGTAACGCTTTCTGTTACCTGGTGTTGTTACTATAACGCTTTCTGTTACCTGGTGTTGTTACTGTAACGCTTTCTGTTACCTGGTGTTGTTACTGTAACTCTTTCTGTCACCTGGTGTTGTTACTGTAACGCTTTCCGTCACCTGGTGTTGTTACTGTAACGCTTTCTGTTGCCTGGTGTTGCTACTGTAACGCTTTCTGTTGCCTGGTGTTGTTACTGTAACTCTTTCTGTCACCTGATGTTGTTACTGTAACGCTTTCCGTCACCTGGTGTTGTTACTGTAACGCTTTCTGTTGCCTGGTGTTGTTACTGTAACGCTTTCTGTTGCCTGGTGTTGTTACTCTAACTCGTTCTGTTACCTGGTGTTGTTACTGTAACGCTTTCTGTCACCTGGTGTTGTTACTCTAACTCTTTCTGTTACCTGGTGTTGTTACTGTAACGCTTTCTGTCACCTGGTGTTGTTACTCTAACTCGTTCTGTTACCTGGTGTTGTTACTGTAACGCTTTCTGTCACCTGGTGTTGTTACTGTAACGCTTTCTGTTGCCTGGTGTTGTTACTGTAACGCTTTCTGTTGCCTGGTGTTGTTACTGTAACGCTTTCTGTTACCTGGTGTTGTTACTCTAACTCGTTCTGTTACCTGGTGTTGTTACTGTAACGCTTTCTGTCACCTGGTGTTGTTACTGTAACGCTTTCTGTTGCCTGGTGTTGTTACTGTAACGCTTTCTGTTACCTGGTGTTGTTACTCTAACTCTTTCTGTTACCTGGTGTTGTTACTGTAACGCTTTCTGTTGCCTGGTGTTGTTACTGTAACGCTTTCTGTTACCTGGTGTTGTTACTCTAACTCTTTCTGTTACCTGTTGTTGTTACTGTAACTCTTTCTGTTACCTGTTGTTGTTACTGTAACGCTTTCTGTTACCTGGTGTTGTTACTGTAACGCTTTCTGTTGCCTAGTGTTGTTACTCTAACTCTTTCTGTTACCTGGTGTTGTTACTATAACGCTTTCTGTTACCTGGTGTTGTTACTGTAACGCTTTCTGTTACCTGGTGTTGTTACTATAACGCTTTGTGTTACCTGGTGTTGTTACTGTAACGCTTTCTGTTACCTTGTGTTGTTACTGTAACGCTTTCTGTTACCTGATGTTGTTACTCTAACTCGTTCTGTTGCCTGGTGTTGTTACTGTAACGATTTCTGTTGCCTAGTGTTGTTACTGTAACTCTTTCTGTTACCTGGTGTTGTTACTATAACGCTTTCTGTTGCCTGGTGTTGTTACTGTAACTCTTTCTGTTGCCTGGTGTTGTTACTGTAACGCTTTCTGTTGCCTGGTGTTGTTACTCTAACTCTTTTGGTCTCATATTATTGTTTCTTTAACTTGTTATGTTTCATGTTGTTACTTTAACGATTTATGTTATATTTTAAGTTGTAAATATAGCAAATGTTTGAACGACTTTGTGTTAGTTGCTTTACAAATAATAGTTTTTGTATAACAATAGTGGGAACCAGAAATGTTGTGTGTGTTATTTGTCAACATTATGCCCCTACCTAGTAACACACTTCGCCCACCTGCCCACTAGTTTGTTGATGCCTTCAATGAAAATATTTTTTGGGGTGGCCTTTAACCAGTTTTGTACTGCCTCCATCACTACATTTTCATCTGCAAACCTCTCACTCCGTAAATGTTCTTTCGAGGGTTCAAACAAGTGAATTTCCAATGCACCAAGTGTCGCTTGTCGTCCCCGGGGGGGGGGGGGGGGGGGGGGGGGGGGGAGGTGGAACCAACAAGCACACCTGTTAATATCCTTGCCTAGGTTTTCCTCTGCTAGTGGACCTTTGTCTACATACCCCCTTTTATTTTTTAAAATCTTTTAATCACTAACTTTTCTTTTCTCTCCTCCTCTCTCTCTCTCCTCTCTCTCTCTCTCTTTTCTCTCTCTATCTAATCTATCTATCTCTCTCTCTCTCTCCAACAAAATACCTCCTTTCACTTTCCTCAGCACAACCTCCACTAACACAGGTTTTCGAAACAAAATGATAAAATATTTATTGCGAAAAGTGTCAGTTGAGTGTGCGAGATGGGTGTGAATATAAGTGATGTGATCTATCTTAATTAAATGTGTGTCAAAACTAGTATCGGATTAGCATCAGAGTTGATCATATACAGCCATTCAACGTAACCATTCACATAACAGGAAATATCTCACCAAGGGCTGCGTTTTCTGAGGTGATGGTTTTCTTTCCCGCTGTATGGAAACTCGTAAATAAGAAGTATCCAGGATTTATTTTGTTAGTTTTCGTTCATTCACATCACATGTATAAATCCGTCAATGGGAATTTAATGAATATCAATGTTTGCCATTATTTGGTCTTTTAAAGTCTTCACACACGAAATAAACGTTGGGTTTAAAAATTTTCATGGTATAAGAAGATAAACACCGATTCACCACATATAGTTTTTCCACTGCAATTGTACCTCATGGACAAATGGTAATTGCACGTTTTTTTTTCTTTAGAAATGGTTTTATCGTACATAGTTATGTTTCTTCTTTTGGTTATTTGTCTTGCATACCTTCATTGAGCATCTCACGTAGATTGATGCAGTTAGTTTTCGTTTGGTCCTATTAATTCACACTAGTATGACCAATTACTTCTGTTCAGATTGGTAACCACTTTCACTTTTCAAGTGTAGGGAACCCCTGTTGAGTAAAACAACAGCTTGTGAAAGAAACGCAACTCCGACCTATGATATGTGAATGTGGGTAATGGCCCTTTTTTAGAAAAATCTCCCTAGATCATTACTAGAGTTATACTTATAAAGACAGAATAGTCAGCACCCATATACAAGGTAAAAGAAAAACACGCTAAAGCAAAGCACATAAATCCAGTATAGACTTATCTTGACGTAAGACACCTTTACTTACACAACTTAAATCACTCTTAAACTAATGCTGTTTTACTCTCTATACTACGTTTACACACGAAAACCTTTCTAGCTTTTTTTTCTACATCTATATAATATTATATAATTTTATGAATTCCAAAAGGAAAAATTTTGGGCGACTTTACAAACCTAGACTTAGTGATATATATTCAATTTCGGCACTCAATTAACTCCACACCGCTATTGTAAAGGCAATCTTCAACTGGTTTGAAAAAAATTAAATTCAGCCCAAAATTATTGGGGACTACGTCACTTGTTTTTTTCTAACCTCAGCCTTGTTCTGTTTCCCTGGTTTTTTGATCCCCGTACACCGTACTGATCACCGTCTTTATAAAGAAGATCCCCTGTTCCTCGTGTTTTCGTTTGATCAAAGCCTCTGTTCCCCTATTTCCACGCGATCACTGTTTGTTCTAGCTCCGAACTTCCCGGCGAAAAACGATGGTTTTCCCGGGCACGGGATTCTCCGTTTCGTCCGATACGTACGGCCAGTGTTTGAAGTCCCGATCGCTGTCTTTTTGAAAATTACAGGACCGTCACTTTGCACATAACTGTTCTGTCGTTTAATCCATCAGGATCGTCGCCTGCCAGCCATATCATGACATAGGCCCCCTCTTAAGAGAGTTGACCGCGTCGACTCTTACTCCCTGGAGGTTCGATCCGCATGGTTTTCCTCAACATACTCTTCTTCCTCAGAAGTTGGGTGTTCTAGACAGGAAATTCGCTCCTACATTCTCTCTACCCGGAATATATTCCACTGTAAAGTTGTACGGCTGCGGCAGCAACGACCAGCGCATCAAACGTGCGTTTAGTTTCTGAGAGGTAGCTAGGAACATCAAAGGTTGATGATCTGACTGGACCGTAAACTGTACTCCATACAAATATGGTTGAAATTTTTGTACGGCCCATACGAGTGACAAGCATTCTCTTTCAACGGTAGAATAATTTTTCTCAGCCGGTAGAAGTTTCTTACTGGCATATGCTACAGGTTTCAAAACCGAAGCGTCTTCTATCCCTTCTTGTAACAAGGCTGCTCCAATTCCAATCCCACTCGCATCTGTTCTTAGCACAAATGGTTTTGAAAGGTCTGGGAGTTGTAGAACTGGTTTATTCACCAACGCCTCCTAATTCATGTAGGCACCCGCATTCTGGCGTTCCCAAAATTTTATTTGGGAGTCCCTTTTCAAGGTTTCCGTTAAGGATTTCCCGTCGGTAAAAAGTGGGATGAATTCTGAAAAACCAACAACGACAGAAAGGATCTTACATCTTTCTTAGTTTTTGGCCTTGGAGCTGTCTGACTTTTTCCAGGTTCTTCTCCTCCGGGACAATTTTCCTGGAGTGATAGTATGACCTAGAAATTCAAGAGTTGGAAAACCAATCATGCACTTGGTGGGCGCGCGGTAAGCCCTGCCCCCCGGAGCTATTAAAAAACTCTCTCCAAAGCCCAATAAAGTCATCCAAGCTGTCACTGGCAATCAGTATATCATCCATGAACGATATAATGGATGGATCACGTAGAGGATCCAAAAGGCTCTCATCATGCGAGTAAACACACTAGGTGCATTGCTAAGCCCAAAAGGCATGACGTTGAACTCATAGTGCCCACTGGGTGTACTGAAAGCCGCAGAGGTCGAACTTCCGGTTAAACGGGATCTGAAAATAACCCCTACTCAGATCCCTTAGAGAAGTACTTAGCCTTAGGGACCCGGGCGAATAACTGGGTTGGATCGGCAAAGGTTCCACCTGAAACTGGGTATGACTTCAAGAGTCTATAGTCAATACACAACCTGTGTTCTCCACTCGGTTTGCGTAACAAACCACTCGGCATTATACGGGGGATGTGGATGTCGCGATCACATCATCTCCAACGTTCTGAAACCCTCCTCCAAAGCCTTCTCTTTAGAAAAGGCACTGGGTAGACTTTTTGGCGGACAGGATCTTGCGTGGTTAAGATCATCTCGAACTCGACCAGCTCCGTCCGCCGGTTTATCCGTCAGGATCTGCTTATGGGATTTGAGAACCTGGGCAATCTTTTCCCTCTCCTGGGGAGTCAGACAGGGTTTCACCTGAACCCCGATAAGTTACTGGTGCACTAGAGGATATCCCTGCCCCATTGGCCCGGTTTCAGTCTCCACTGCTACCGCCTTGCCATGAGATGGGCTGCTCCTCCCCGGGTTTCTCTCTCGTATTTCCGCAGGAGTTTAATATGGAAAAATCTTAACTTTCAGCGGTTTCGGATTTTATATTTGGGTTTCTGGTATCACCTTTCACGGGAAATGGTCCCTCCCAACCCATCTCAGTTTTTTGTTTCCTTTTGGGAGTGCAACAAGACTTTGTCCCCCAAACTCAAGAGTTCTGTTTTAGCCGACGGTTTAGTACTCCGCAGTCTCTTTGGTTTTTCTCAAGTTTCGAGTCGCCAGACCCCGCTGTGTAAAGGGTTTTTTCTTTATTTCCCCAACGTATTTGTAAAGGAGATCACTTCTTTGGACGTCCTTCCTCCGCCAAACCCTCAACAAAGTCCAATGGTCCCTGATGGAGACCAAACAGCAGGGTAGCTGGCGGTATCTTTTGGCCATGAGGCATTCCCGATAGGCGAAAAGTGCTGCTGGGATGTATTCATCCCACCTATCAGGTTTTTCCTGTGCCAATTTCCTGAGCATTGTCATCAACGTGCCGTTTGAAACGCTCGACTTGCCCATTAGCTTGAGGGTGGTAAGGACTGGTATGTATATGGTTGGAGTGGAACACCCAAACAACCTCCTCCATGAGTTTCCCACAAAACTGAGACCCATTATCCGTCAGAGTCTGATTAGGGAATCCTAATCTAGTAAAGGCCTCCATCAGTGCATCAGCTACTCGTTTCGAGTCAATGGTTGGCAATGCTATAGCTTCACCCCACATCGAACAGCAATCCACCATGGTGAGGATGTACACATTCCTCTTCTTAGTCCTTGGAAGAGGACCCACTATGTCAATGGCTACCCTCTCAAAGGGAAAGTTCATGATGGGCATCTCACCCAAGACTGCCGGCGCTGTCCAGTGTTTGGGTGCCACCCTCTGGCACTGCGGGCAGGATTTCACATACCGACGCACATCTCCAGTCATTCCTGGCCAATAATAATGGCAGAAAATCCGCTGCATGGTGGCGGCCATACCCATGTGTCCGCTGAACAAAATGGTATGCCCCATCTGAAGAATTTGGGAACGGTATGCCTTTGGGACTACCAGTTGACCGTGTAAGTTGTCTCCCCTTCCGGCTCTCGATAGAGCAGCCGATTCATGTAGATTTCTGTCCTCGTTGGGGGAACAGCACTTTCTGCAGTTCCTATAGCAAAGGGCGTAAAGTATCATCCTCATTTGGGCAGTTTGCAACTCCCCTGGCATGGTTTGAGACCCTTTTCTCTGCCTGATCATTTCCTTCGGAGAGGTGTCTGCATAGCTCCCATGTGGATTGGTTCCTTGGGTATTCCCAAAAAGACATACGACAACCGAGGATGACGGGGAAAATTTGGGGTCAGTCCAAAACCGCGCTTGTTTTGCCGGGGACGTATCTTGACCGAATCCACCTGAGCAACTGGTAACTTCACGGCCACAGCACTCTTTGTTTCCCCTGTATCCCCATGGTCTCCCCCGTGAGTTGTCTGGGTATACCCGATCAGCAGAAATCCACGCTTCCCCCTCCAGTCCAGTTTTATTTCCCCCCCTAAAAAACCCCCCCCCGGGGTTTTTTTTAAA
>JACEFZ010011011.1:0-21719 GCA_014155875.1 Cepaea nemoralis | reverse complement strand
AAAAAAATAAAAACCACCCAATTTGTCATATTTTAGTTAGTTAGATTACTTCCCTTAAATTAGGTTAATTTTGTGCAACAAATTAGAATATATATATTTATAGAATTAGTATTAATATTTCAGTAGAATGTAGTGTTTAGTATTATCAGGGTACAAACTATCAACCCTACTTCATCCATGTAAATATTTTGTAAATACATGACTCGTGCAGTAAGTTACGCACAGTCATTAAGCTCAACTCTTTTCAAACTGAGCCAAACTTGTACAGTGTCACTTCAGGGTTTTTAAATAATTTTTCTTTAAAAATACATGAGAGAATAAAAGATGTGTGACAGAAGTGTGAAAGTGAGAAAAAATGGAAAATATAGAATGGAGAGTGAAGACAACCAGCGGATTTTTTCTGCCGCTCAACGCGACTTTTATTATTTGTCTGCGTCAAGCGTTTGCTTTCAGTGTTGAAATATGCTGTCTCGAATGTGCTGTGTGTAGTTTTCTGTTAGCCATAATTACATTAGACCTTAGGGAAAATATTTTAAGTCTCATAAGACGGAAACGTTGTCACGAATTAGTGTTATACACTTATCTGTGGCCACATTTAACCGGATCATGGCACTTGAAAACTAACTTGCATAGAAAGTATAAACAGACACACATGTTAGAAGGTAAATTATATTGTTACTTACATCCAAACACGCAAACTGGAAAACAAACATGTAAAGTGCATACATTTTTTAGAACAAGGGGAGATAACTCCGAGTCAGGGGACACAATAGACTGCGAAACACTAACTTAACAATGAAAGATAACTTTACACGCGGAAGCGAGATAGGTAAAGCCTGTCGCACACAGCTTGTGCAAGGGTTGTTTAATATTATATGGGGGACATGAAGCAATTCGTGTGTTGATCCTAAGAAAGTCAACTTTTTATGGGTAGTGAGTTAATTTGCTATTTGAGGGCAGGTCTTATAAGACAATGGTCCGGTTCAGACAAACCTCTAATAAATATAATATTGCGATTGAGAAGAGGGCTCACGCCAACCAGACAAGTTTGTGGCGATCACCAGTAGCCAAGTAAAGTAATACTACATTGTGACATTAGTCAGTAGAGGTCTATTGAGTTACCCAGGACCAAGTTATCAGTAGTCTTTGACAAAAATTAGACACACTAATTTTTAGAAACCTCTTGCGTCACAACCATGAGTCAAAGTTTGTAACGCAACACAGGAGGGGAGTGTGTGTGTCAAAGACTAGAATACATAGGAGGGAAGACCACCCTGAATGAGTGGTCTACCTCAAGTAGATTAGAGGTAACCCAGTGCCCCAACAAGAGGTCAGGGTAGGTGTAGGGAGTAGATAGGGAGGAGAACTATCAACAGTTCTCTCATGAGACACATAAGTGTCAACCAGAGGGTAAGCACTCTGGTCACGGTGTAATCACCTCAACGTGATAGACACCAAGAACTTGGAATAGAACTCAAGAGTAGGCTTACTACTCTAAGCGTGTGGAATGATGTAGCACGCAAAAGCCGAAGTGCGCATGAAGACCCTCCGCGTGCTGTGTAATCAGGACGCGGAGGATTGTCAGACAGGGGACGGACTTCGTAGCGGACACATCGCTTAGAGTCGATGCGTCCTTCTTTAAGTGAATAGATAGATTTAGCAGTAGGGCTAGGATCGACTAGAGATAGGAAGTTCTGTGTATTCATGTGTGGTTCATTAGAGACAGTTTTGTGCATTTATGTATTGTAAGAGCCAGTGGCAATACAATGTGTAATCAATTCCTCTCGTACGACTGACAAATCTTTTTGTGTGGTGCGAGAGAAGTTTATCCCTGAATGCCTGTAACATCGCTTGATGACAACAAGTGCCTCTGAAGTCGGAGTGGGTTGCCAGATGGCGAGGGACACCGTTAATATGGAAAGCGAATCCACACGCAAAATTCAGTCCATCACTACTATAAATAGTGTGTATGGACTAAGCTTGAGTTCAAAGCGAGGGAGCACAAAAATAAAAAATAATTAACAACGGCATTAAAATGCTGGTGTTGACTGCAACGTCCTGTAAATGACATGCAACATTTTTTTAAAATTGAAATTGACGGACACTTACATGTATTTAAGCTCAGCAGGTATATGGTGCTAGACACATGTTTTATTAACCAATCGGCACTCAGTAGTTGATGTATTAATCACGCTTGTGGCCTGTACTTCCCTAGTCAACTGCTGGTGAATATTTGAAGCTGGGCCAACCTGGAAACCCATGTCCACATGTCTTTTAATCCAAAACGATGACGATTCGAACTCATGACTACCAGACCGGTAGGTGAGAGTCTAGCAGTTAGGCTACCACAGCTCTCTTTAACTCTGGTTACCGCCTTTTTTATAAGTA
Organism: Cepaea nemoralis; assembly: GCA_014155875.1. NCBI lineage: Eukaryota > Metazoa > Mollusca > Gastropoda > Stylommatophora > Helicidae > Cepaea > Cepaea nemoralis. The sequence goes on along the minus strand of JACEFZ010011011.1, from coordinate 19,331 downwards.
AACGTTAAAGTTAGTTGCATATCCTTTACAGACTCAGTAGTCAAACCCAGCAGTTTATGGCTGTTCGTGAATCCTGGGCAAGTTTACTTTCAATAGTTTGCCATTTCTTTCTGAACGACCGTTCACCATTTCATTTCGCAAAAAAAAAAGACCAACGCAGCTGTGTTTCTAACGCGGTATGCGGCATTACGAACTGCGTGCGTATCTCCTTCGCCACAAATCCGGCTTATAGCTCAATGTTTGAAGAGTAAATGTTTGGTCATGACTGGTAGCTGCTATTCGAGATTCATTGCTCCTAAGGCACACAAAAAAAATTGCTTCTAAGGCAATAACAGTTATATTAGACAGAGTAAAAATATAAACTATCTGGGATAGAGATATAAACTATCTGGGATATAGTGATAAACTATCTGGGACAGAGAGATAAACTATCTAGAAAGATATGATCTTAATCAATAATATAAGGACCCATGCGTGCTCTTTATTGCCTTACATTTATCCGCATGGCAGCATTTTTACGACTCCGTCAGAAGACTAGGCGAAAGACGATAGCAAGATACCAGCATATAGATAAGTTGTCCTGTCAATACTTGCAACGATGAGTGCAACAGGCCGAGGTTATATATATCAACCTTCCGGAAAACCTCTCGATCATAAGCAAGATGTCCCGCGTCTGGAGATCATCCGCCACATCCTGCACCCATCTTCTCTTTGGCCTTCCTCTTCCTCTCTTCCCAGGCATATACCTCTCCATTATTGTTCTCTCCAGACTTTCGTGACGTTTCAAGTGACCAAAATATTTCAATTTTCTTTGTTTTATCGTCTTTAATAGCCAACCTTCTTCAATATTCAACTCTTGAAGTATGGATGCATTTGTTCTTTTCTTTACCTAAGATATTTTTAGAACTCGTCTATAACATTTATATTCAAAGGCGTTTATGCGCTGTTCAGCTTGTTTAGTAAGTGTCCATGTCTCACAGGCGTATGTTGCAATGGGAAAGATGCATGCTCTTAAAAATCTAATTTTTGTAGTTCTGTTTGTCCCACTCCATAATTTATTCAGCTGTTTTAGTCTTTGAAGAGCAATTGATAGTCGCCGTTTAATTTCTTTCATTGTGTCCCCGTTGTTGGTAATCAATGACCCAAGATATTCAAAATTTTCCACCACCTCTAATTTTTTCCCATTAATGTATATTTCTTTCTCCATGGTAGTTTTATCTGTATGCATTATTTTGGTTTTTGCTATGTTAAGATATAAGTTGTGATTTTCAATATTCAATTGGGTTCAGGCTATTAGGTTTTCCATGCCATTCTGTGTTGTGGATAGTAACACTGTATCATCAGCATATCGAATCTCTGGTATGTCATGACCACTGATATTTAGGGCATCATATAGCTCCCTGTTCATATCATCTCTTACATTTCTCATATTTTCGGCGTACAGGTTAAACAAATAGGGTGACAGCACGCAGCCCCGACGGACTCCTTGCTTGATGTCAAACCAATCTGATGCCTCGCCATCTATTCTAACTGCTGCTTGTTGGTCTAGATAGAGCATTTTTATGAGTTGTACTACATGTGATGGAAAGCCCACAGTCCTCATGATTTCCCAAAGTTTCTGATGCTGTACACAGTCAAATGCCTTTGAATCATCCACAAAACATGAGTATAGGTTTACATTAAATTCTCTGCACTTCTCTATTATTAAACGCATGTTGAATATGTGACCTCATGTTCCTCTTCCTTGTCTAAATCCAGCTTGAACTACGTTAATCTCTTCTTCCATTTTCTTACGAAGTCTTGCCATTATGACTTTTAGTAGAATTTTACTTGCATGACTGATCAGGGCAAACAGTTCTATAGTTGGTGCATAATTTCAGGTTGCCCTTTTTTGGTATTGGAATGAAGATAGTTCTCTTCCAATCTTTCGGCCATATACCATATTTCCAAATCTTTGTACATAATGCATGATATATGTGTATGCTTTCTTCTCCTCCCGCTTTAATTATTTCAGCTTTTATCTCATCACGTCCAGGAAATTTACCATTCTTCAGGTGCTTTATAGCCCAAGCAATTTCATCTAATGAGGGTTCAGGTTCTGTCTCTGCTGTCGTTGGCTCATGTATCTCATTCATATCCTCACTGTCACTCATATCATACATTCCACTGCAGTACTCCTGCCATCTTTCTAGAATTTGTCTAGATTCTGTTAAGGTATTTCTCATCTTGTCATAGATAACATTCAATTGAGGTTGAACATTTCTTGTCAATAATTTCATTTCTTTGAACATTTCATAATCTCTTCCAGTCTTATGATATTGCTCTATTCAGGTACAACAATCTTGTATGTATTGATTTTTGTCCTTTCTTGTGTTCTTTTTTATTTCTCGAATTAAAGATTTATACTTCATCCTGGTATAATCGGAGTCACCTCCTTTCTGTTTCAGTTCCCTTCGTTGTTTTATTAATTCTAACGTGTCTGATGTAATCCATGGCTTAAGTTGCTTTTTCTTGGTCGGAATTAAATCTTTGGCTGCAGTTATCAAGATATCTCTAGCTTGTACTGCCAGTTCATCAGGTGTCATTTCCTCTTGTACAGAGATCAAAACCCCAAAACGATTCCTAACTTCTACGTTGTATGCATCTGGTATTTTTGTGAGATCAAAACGAAGTGGCCTTGGTCCTCGGGTAAGCTTTTTGAGTTTTAATTTCAGATCTGCTTCTAATAACTGATGATCTGTATCACAGTCTGCACTACGTAGGGTTTTTGCAAATGTTATGCTTGATCTCCATCTTCTTTGTATTAAAATATAATCTATCTGATTTTTGGTAATACTGTCTGGAGACTTCCATGTGAAGAGTCTTCTTGGATGTTGTTTAAAAAGCGCGTTGGCTATCGTTAACTCATTTTCTGTGAAAAATTCAATTAATTTGTCACCTGCATCATTTCTATTTCCTAATCCAAATTTTCCTAAAACGTGTCTCTCATTTTCAGCTCTTCCTGCACCTACTTTTGCATTAAAATCGCCCATTATTATTGCTATATCATTATGACCAATCTTATTTAATGTGTCTTGTAGTGTGTCCTCCTCTGCTGTTGAAGTAGGTGCATATATCTGTATGAGAGTTGTGTTTTTTGGACGGCCTTTAAGTCTAATAGTGAGGATTCTATCACTAACTGGATTATATCCCATTAAAGATTTTGCAGTTGTCTTATCTAAACAAAATGCCACTCCACTCTGGCCTCCGACGTCTCTACCAGAATAAATGAAAATACTTCCATTTTCAGTTGTAAAATGTCCCTTGCCGCTCCAGCGATGTTCACTAATTCCTAAAATTTGAATGTTTAACCTCTCAATCTCATCACACACTACTTTAAGCTTTCCCTCATACAGACTTCTCACATTCCACGTAGCTATTCTCACTCTGTTTCTTAGTCTGACACAGGGGATTTCCTTGGTAACACAGTCAGGATTAACCCCGCCATCACGATTACTAGTACTGGTCCCTGTGTCACACTCTTCCCCAGTGTTATCTGATCTGCCTGTCCTGGGGGTCTCGCCACCAGATCTCTTTCTTATTATGTTTTCTTTCATGGTTGTTATGGTTTCTTGGCAAGTTTTGCAGAAAGTAGTTTGCCATTGCTATCCTTCTGGGCAGTGACTGTAATAGTCGGTGGCCATAGCCATTGTCTCTACTGATGAGATCATCTGCCTATCGCCGCAGAGTGCAAGACCATAACCAACAACAATCTGTCGGCTGCTCTCACACTTCATCCACCACCTGATTCCATGGCTTCACGTAACCCTGATCGGGGGGCTAAACGGGTACTCCACCTTGCCCAAGGGTGTCCCGTAGACTAACGGAGGAAAGGAGGCGTCTTACCTCTCCTTTGATAATAGGGGATACCCCTACCCTGCTAACCGGATATATATATATATATATATATATATATATATATATATATATATATATATATATATATATATATATATATATATATATATATTGTCAAAGACTGGAACATGGGGGCCGGAGGTCTGCCTCAAGATAGAACACCACCGGGAAGAGTGGTCAACCTCAAATAGAATAGAGGTGATACAGTGCCCCGATATAAGGGCAGGGTAGGTGATAGAATGGGGGACTATTAACTAGTTCTCTCATGAGACACGGAGACGTTGACCAGATAGTTAGCACTCTGATCACGACAGAATCACGCCTACATAATAGCCACGAGTGCCACTCAACAAGAGACAGCTAATGTAAGCGTGCCAGGTGTAACGGCACGCAAAAAGCCGAAGGACACTTCAAGGTCCTTCCGCGTGCTGTGTAGCCACGCGATTAAGAAAGTCAGACTGGGGACTGACTTTGTAGCGAGCACCTCGTTTAGTGTTGATAGGAGTTTTGTGTAACCAAATAGATAGAATTAGCATTAGGGTTTAGAAAACTAGTGATAGGCAATTCTGTGGCTTTGTGTGTGGTGTGATAGCGACTGTTACGTACTTGTAAAGAGCCAACGGCAATAAAATGTACCATTTAATTCCTCTCACACGACTTGCAAGTTTCTTGTGTGGTGTGGGAGAAGTAATCTGATGATGCCTTACACATAGGTTGTTGACAGGCGAAGATTAATGTGGTGTCAGAAGTGGGATTGGACGAAAGAGCCAAGCTAATACACTCATCCACGGCTCTAGACTAAGTTTACAAATAGTGAAGTAGTGAATTTAATTTGTGTCAGTGACGATGACGTGTGCAGACTAGGACAAGTTGCTAACGAAACTGTGCCTATCGTGACGAAATAATGCTTATTTGTGGTTAGTAAAATATTATATACTTAAATCATGTTTTCTTCAAAGGTGTAAGTATTGATATTATTATTTTCTTTTAGTTATTCATGTAATTGTTTATGTATTTATGAATAACTATCAAAAATGATTCTTGGCGGAGCGATACACAGCCAGCAACATTATCGATTTTTGCAAGCTAAAAATAGCGCTGCGCCTCTGACGTGTTAAATCAAATCAAATCAACTTTATTAGGGTCACAAATTGGGCGCGCAGGCCCGTCTTACATTCGGCCCTTCCAATCACTCGTCTTTCGTTCATCAAGAGCATTATACATTTACATAGGAAAACAATAAACATTGTGAAATGAATGTTGTAAACATAAACAAGGCTAATTACCATGTTATGAGGCCCATCTCCCACCTACCCATACATCACCCCACCCACACAACACGCCCACCTACCCACACACACGCGCACCAAGGGACACATACACACCCCACCTACCCACAAACACGCACACCAAGGGACACATACATACCCCACCAACCGACCCATCCCCCTCCCGAACATCCCCCACCCGCACACACTGCCCTCACCTGATCCCCCAACCAAAACACACTCGCCACCCACAAACATTCCCCCACCAACCCACACATCCCACGCCCATCCACATACACATCCTAACCCACACATCCTCTCCCCACCCACACCTCAAACCACCCATCCCCCAGCCACATCTTTATCGACAACATATTCCCCACCCATGCACACAATCCCCCACCAACCCACACATCGCACATCCACTCACACATCCCCAAACCATACACACACATCCCCACCAAATAACATGTCCCCCCCCACACACACACACACACACATCTCCCTAACCACCCCCATCCCCAATCCACTCACACACACCCCACCACCGACACATACAACTTCCACCCACCCACACATGCCATAACCTAATCCCCCACCACACAATCCCCCACCCGCACATCACATACACCCCCTACCACGCACTATTCCCAACCCACGCACCACACATCCCTCACCAACACATCCCCACTTACACACCACACACATATCCCCCACCCAGATACCACACAATATTCCCACCCACACCCACACAGATACCCTTACCCATCCACCCCACATACCCCCACTCACACACCACAAAAATCCCCCACCCACACACACATACCTCACCCACACAATATCCCCAACCAACACACCACACACCTCTCCCCACCCACACACGCAGTCCCTACCCGTCCACCAACAGACACTGACTCACGCAAACATCCTCCACTACGCACCCCCACACACCCACCCAAACCAAACATCTCTCAATCACAATACCCCTACCCACACACACCCTCCACCCACTTACACATCCCACCCCAACACATACAACTCCCTAACCCACCTACACATCCCTAAGCCACTCACACACCCCCACCCACACATTCCCCATCCACACACACACATCTCCCATCCACACACTACATACTTCCCCCAACCACCACAATCCCCTACTCACCCACACATACACCCCACCCATACGCACATTCCCCGCACCCGTCCCATACACATATCCTCCACCCATACACACATCCCCCACACCCATTCCAACACCCCTACTTTCACCCCCACACATCCATCCACACATCCCACCAACACCCACAAATTCCACTATCCACCAAAACCCACACACCCCAACCCATCCAAACGCATACCCACACCCACACAACCCCCACCCACACATATCCCCACACTCACACACATCCTCCACATACACTCACACTTCCTCACATCTAGACACATACAAAATGTCTCACGTTAGTATTGAAACTAGTATGAACAAACTCCCACACTTTACTCACACACATACACTGACACTTGTCATGAGCAGTCTCATAAAAATGTTAAACATGGAGAAAAATGTGTACATAAAATGTATGTGACGTAAAAATAGTGATGCTCTCTCTCTCTCTCTCTCTCTCTCTCTCTCTCTCTCTCTCTCTCTCTCTCTCTCTCTCTCTCACACACACACACACACACACACACACACACATTCACTCTCACGCTCACACATTCACTCTTCGGCTCATTCACTCTCACGCTCACTCATTCACTCTCACGCTTACTCATTCACTCTCCTGCTCACTCATTCACTCTCCCGCTCACTCATTCACTCTCCCGCTCACTCATTCACTCTCCCGCTCACTCATTCACTCTCCCGCTCACTCGTTCTGTCTCTCATTCACACTTACTGACTCTCTCACTCAAACTACAATAATGAATATGAGTTTATATTATGCATGATAAAATCAAATGGTATTTAACTGATAATATGACAGATGAGAATACACAAACATATGGATTCGCGTGTTACATAACATGCGTGTTACACGACATGCATCTGCTCAGCTCTCTCTCTCTCTCTCTCTCTCTCTCTCTCTCTCTCTCTCTGTATTCTTTCATATACACACTCACACGCATGCGCACGCTCACACACACACTAACACATCAACTCTCCCACTGTCTCACTCTCTAACACACAATCCTTCACACACACACATACCTCTCACACATACACATACACATGCACATGAACGCATGCACGCACACACTCCCTCACTCACTCTCACACATACACGTACGAATGCATGCACTGACACATTCCGCCACCATTTCTAGCTCAATCACTCTCTCCACACACGCACGTGCGCACATACTCTCTCCCTCTCTCTGACACCCACTTTCTCTTTCTCTCTCTCTCTCTCTCTCTCTCTCTCTCTCTCTCTCTCTCTCTCTCTCTCTCCCCCCCCCCCCCCCCCCCCCCCCCCCCCCCACACGCACACACATATATATTGAACAATTATAGTTAACCAATTATAATGAACAATTATACTGAACAATTATACTGAACAATTATACCAGTAAATAAATTATGGTGGCATATAGTCGGTATGGATTAAGTATTGAAAGAGTTTTCGGTTAAATGTGTAGGGACTCATTGGAGTTTTCAGATCTGGAGGCAGATCATTCCATAAGTGAGCACCAGAATAGGCGAAACATGTTTTGTATAGGTCCAATCTAGGCTTTGAGACATGTAACAAATTTAGGCGCTTGCTGTTCATTGCATTAGATTGAATCAGCGGCAGAAGATACTCTGGGGTATTTTGAGATATAATTTTATTCACTAATTTGGCTTTGTTGAAAAGGAAGCGCTTTTGTAGTGGTAGAAGTCTTAGATGATTGTACAAAATATTACTTTCAACGTGCTTTATGCCAGAAACCAGACGAATAGCGCGGTTTTGTAGAGAACATAGTCGTTTTAAATTAGATTTAGGGCAACCATCCCAAACTGTGGAACAGTAATCGAGATGTGATTGGATATAGCATGTATAGAATATTTTTCGTGTGCTTTCGTCCAGGAAGTGCTGAATTTTAGCAAGTTGGTAAACTTTTTGTGCTATTTTCTTGGTAAGAGCGTGAACATGAGAGCTCCAGTTCAAATGGCTGTCTATTAAAAGCCCTAGTGTTTTATGTTCAGTCACATTAACTATAGGTAACGTGCCCATGCGGAGTTCGAGCGGTGATCCAGTTATGGCTAGTGTCTGTAGTTTTTGTCTGGTCATTATTAGCATGGATTTGGTTTTGTCGATGTTAATTTGCATGCGGTTTTCATTGCTCCATCTAGTAAGATTATCAAGTTCCTTTTGTAAAGAATTCTCTAATTCACTACGGTTTTCTTGACTTGTATATATAGTACAGTCGTCTGCAAATAGATCACAAGTTGTATTGATATATAAAGGAAGATCATTAATATAAACTGCAAAAAGCAGCGGACCTAGTATTGAGCCCTGCGGCACACCAATATTAAGCTGTGTGGGTCTTGATAGACAGTTGTTGAAGGACACGACTTGTTGCCTGTCGGATAGAAATGACGTAATTATGTTCACCATGTTGGTGCTTGTCTTCATTTGCTTTAGTTTTCTAATTCAAATATCGTGATCTACCATATCAAAAGCTTTTTTAAAGTCTACAAACACCGCTCCACAAATTCTACCGTTGTTGATGTTTAAGTGCCAGTTATCGCTCATTTTTGTTAGAGCACTATGGCAAGAATATTTAGGTCGAAACCCAGATTGACTGTTAATTATTAGATCATTGTTAATTAAATGGTGTAACGTTATTTTATATGTGTTTTTCTAGTGGTTTTGATAGCGACGATAGTAAGGAAATAGGTCTATAATTACCCAAAACGCTATTATCGATTGAGCCATTTTTAATTAGCGGAAACACTTTAGCAATTTTAAATGCAGATGGAAAGTAGTTTTTGGCCAGGCACTGGTTATATATGAACGTTAAGGACTCGCTAATGACTGGTGCAGCACAACGAAGAATTCTATTACTGATACCATCTAGGCCGTGTGAGTTTGTTGATTTGAGGTTCAAGAGATATTTATAAACGTCTGCAACAGACATTAACGGAATCTCAGCGGGAATATTTCTGGTGCACTTCTCCTCACAGAATGATGCCAGTGAACTTAAATTACACGATGAGTCTGGTATTGAAGACTTTAGATTCTCTATTTCTGATTGAAAGAACCAACTGAATTCATCGCATGTTATAGAATTTGGTATTGCTGATTCTGTAGGGCGTTTCTTATTGGTTAGAAAGTTAATAGCCTTCCATATATTTGTACTGTTTGAATTATCTACAATCAAATTTTTAAAATGATCTTTTTTTATCCTACGAATTTCATATTTAACTTTATTCCTTAGTCTGCGGTAATTGATGAAGTCTTTATTTTTGTGTGCTGTATCTCGCTCTCTCATGATTTCCAGCACTTCTCTAGTGACCCATGGGGATTTATGTTGATTTTTGACTCGAACTTCTTTGATTGGCACGTGTTTATCGAACACATTGTAGACTGTCTTCGTCCAGAAAGCTAATGCATCGTCCGGGTCAGGAAGTTGGTAAACGTGATCAAGGGCTGCTTTTCTTAAGTCTTGCAAAAATAAATCTTGGTTGAATGCTTTAAAATTCCTGAATTTGATACTTACATGTTTATGTTTAAGAGGTTTGAACCCAATTCTTGTTACGATTGACAAGCAGTTGTTCTGCGCCATTGGCATTCAGCATCTGAATGTTTACAAATCGTTAAGTTGCTGCCCGCCTGAATCAGTACTTTATATTACATATTATCTGTTTATTTGAATTAGTAATTGAATATATTTATTTATTTAAACAATATTAATATATTTTTATTTATTTCAAAGCAGTTATTGAATTTTCTTTTCGTACTTTTTCTTGTGTTTACCGTCACGATGGCACTACTTTCGGCCATGCAAATTAGACTCGGTCTGCACAACACTTGCATAGATTAAACTAGGTTAGTGACGAAAGGCATAAAAAGTTAGAACGAAGACAGGACATTGACAATTTAATATTAAGTAAACCGTATTCTGTTTTTTTCGTGGGCATGTCATTGTGATGTATCCAATTGTCGAATAATATGTCATTTACTATTTGTTAATTGTTGCTGCTCTGTAAACCAGGGTGAACAACATCTGATTAGAAGATTCGTGCGTGTGCCGAAGTGCCAAACAGGTGACCTAATTAGAAAACTCGTGTCTGTGCCAGAATAGCAAAGAAAGTGACCCGTGTTACCGGAGTGGTGTTCCTGATTCTCGGGAACATTAAGTTGAGTATACTCAATATTTTTGGCATGCAATGTGATTAATAGTGCATCTCTTTTTCAGCTTGTGATGCATTAGCATACTTTTGTGCTCTGTTTTTTCAGGATTAAATTTTTCAGGTTATATACAAAGAGTACAATTTGCAGTGCTCATATATTAGGTAACATAACATATCAAAGAAAAATAAGTGAATAAAGAGGTCAGTGTAGTTCAACGCTAGCTAATTACCTAACATCATGGCTACTTTAGCTGATTTCGTAAAAGCAGGCAAAGAAATGCAATACACAGGTAAAGAGCTAGAAAAATATGCTGATCAGAAATTTAAAGAAGCAAAAGAAGCTGAGACAGCTGAACGTATACGAAAAGAGAATGCAGAGAGAGACGAACGCGCACGAGAAAGACAACACCAGATAGAACTAGCTGAGATAAATAAACAGAAGGAATTAGATTTAAAGCAAAAGCAATTAGATCAAGAGAAAGAATTAAAGCAAAAGCAATTAGATCAAGAGAAAGAATTAAAGCAAAAGCAATTAGATCAGGAGAAAGAATTAAAGCAAAAAGAGATAGATGAAATGGCAAGAGTTAAGGAAAAACAAATACAAGTAGAATCAGAGACACAGTTAAAGATGAAAGGTATGGATGTAGACTCACACGCAGAGATCTCTGCCACTAAACTAAAAAGTCAACAAGAAGAAAATAAGTTCAACAAATACAAAAATATTATCAAACCATATTGTAAAGAAGATTCCATATCAGCCTGGACAGAAAATGTCGAGTATCAATTTAAATATCACCAAGTGCCAATAGAAATGTGGGCTATGATTTATATGAAGAACCTAAGTGGTGAGCCCCTTAAAGTGATAGAATCAATACCAACAGATCTTAGATCTAACTATCAATACATCCATGATAGGATAATGCAACATTTTTTACTTGATGCCCCTGGGTATCAGGTTCAGTTCTCAAATTTAAAACCTAAACCTAGTGAGACTTTCATTGATTACGTCTCAAATGTTCAGAGTGTACTAAATAGGTGGCTTAAAGCAGCTAACATAGGAAAAGACTTTGATAGACTTAAAAATTTAATAGCCATGGATAAAGTCATATCCACTATACCATCTCCTTTTGCTAAATTCTTACAGCAGTCAGACATTGAGAACATAGAGCAGTTCGAAAAGAAAGGGTCTGCATATTTTTCTTCAAACAGAGATATTTTTAAGACCTCAAATGACTCTGAAGTAGTTTCCTTTGTGAAAGATCAACCTAAAAACTATCAGAGTAAGAGAAAACCCTTTCAGAAAATCGACCAGAAAGATAGGAAAGTGTCAAAATGTATTTACTATCAACTTTTGCATGACACTTATTCTATGTGTGACAAATCGCCAAATTATCCGGCGCATCTTGAAAATGTTATTAAGAAGCAACAAAACAAAAGATCTGCATACAGACGCGCAATCAAATGCTTCTTTTGTTCCAGCTACGGCCATTATTCAAATAAGTGCCTGGGCCGCCAACGTATGAAAGCCAACAATGCTATTTTGATTGATACATCTTCTGATAGTGGTAGTGAGACTGAGTGTGAGATTGAAAATGATTTACCTGTTAACCAATCTGAAGATGTGTGTTGTGTAAACGATATATTAAGTTTTGACAGTTGTGAACGATGTCACCAATTTCATGCAGACGGAAAATTAGAATGTGGACATACAGTACCGTTCTCAACTGAGAATGTAAATGCAGCATTAGCCTCCAGAGGCAATTTGGTGTTCCACAATGCAATGGTCAACGATAGACCATGCCAATGTTTGCTGGACAGCGGCAGCACCCTTATTGGTCTTAGAAAGGAACTGGTGAGTCCAGATGACTATACAGGTGACTCTGTCAAATGCCGAACCTTTTCGGGTAACATTGAAATTTACCCTTTGGCCAAAGCCCGTATTAACACTCCTTTCCTTTCTGGTACCTTTACTTGTGCAATACTTGACAACCCTTGTACTGATTTAATTTTGGGTTGCTTACCCCAACTGAAACAATGTACTAACGATGAAATAGCTGCATGGGAAAGATTAAATGCAGCTAATGCAACAACAAGAGCAGACACTGTAAAACATCAAGACACGCTACAAGATGAGAGACTACTGTTGCTTTCTCCAACTGGCACAGATGATACCAACAGACAGAAATTCATAGAACAGCAGAAAGCTGATCCTAGTTGTCTCCATATTTAAAATTATTGAAAGAAAGAGCCAAAGTGACCAAAAATGCATCATGGTTCTTTAGGCTTAATAATGGCATTCTTACTAGATATTATACAACTGGTAACCATGAGATTCAGCAAACGGTGTTACCTGTACAACACCGCCTTACTGTGCTAAAGAGTGCACATGAGTCACCGTTTGCTGGTCACCTTGCATACGACAAAACCAGGGCCAGAATTCAGGCTCATTTTTATTGGCCAGGTTCTTGCAATGATATAAAATTATTTTGTCGTTCTTGTAATGTCTGTCAACAATTAGTACGTAAGGGTAAACATCCTACAGCTGAAGTACAACCTTCTACACAGGCTTCTAGGCCATTTGAGATTGTGGCGGTAGATATTGTTGGACCCCTGAATCAGGTGTCCAGCAAAGGAAATCGCTTCATATTAACGATGGTCGACATATGTTCAAGGTGGGTTGAGGCAGTAGCTTTGAAATACATCACCTCCAAAGACGTTGCCAATGTATTTCTACACTTGTTCTCACGATTCGGATTTCCACGGACCATAATATCCGATCGTGGAACTCAATTCATATCGGCTGCAACGCAAGCCCTTACAAAAATGTTAGGGATTAAACAACATTTTACAACAGCATACCATCCAGCCAGCAATGGAATAGTAGAAAAAATTAACGGAGATCTTAAGCATATGCTGGCTAAGGTGACAGCAGAAAACCCAGCTGATTGGGATACACTGTTACCAACAGTGCTGTTCGCCTATCGGGAGATTCCCCATTCAAGCACGGGTTTCTCACCGTTTGAATTAGTGTACGGGGCTAACCCACGTGGACCCCTAACCATTTACCATCAGGTAATAACTAATTCCATTGAAATTCCCACCCCAAAAACACCTTACGAAATGGTGACAGACACACGAGACAAAATCATGAAATCGTGTATTATAGCTAAGGCAGCTTTGGAGAGGAAGGGTCAAATCTACAGCCAATACGCCAACAAAAGTGCAAGAACAATTGATCTTGAACCAGATCAAGACATACTTTTGTTACTTCCAGACAAACGAAATTTATTATTGACCTCATGGCAAGGGCCATTCAAGGTGGTACGTAAAATTTCAGATGTTGACTATGAAATATCAATAAACGGACACTTAAAGATATTCCATGTCAACATGCTGAAACCTTACTTTTCACGACAAGAGACAGATGTAGAGACAGACGAACACAGTGCACCCACATCTAGTGATCAGACGACAGACGTACACAACGCAAATACACTAGTTAGCGAGACTGGCAATTCCGACGATATCCACACATTTAGTGAGAATACAGAATACGCACTTAGCACCACCACCGTACTGAATCAGGTAGACGACGACGGACTGGAACTACCTGTTCCTATTGTAGACAAGACTGCGACATTGGATAGCATACGGGTAGAACAGGAACTAACAGACGGTCAACGACGACAATTAATAGAATTAATGACAGAGTATAAAGACATATTTTCTGACATTCCAGGTAGGACGGACAGAATCGAGCACTCCATTCTTCTTTCGGACTCTAAGCCTATTAAATGCAGGCCGTACTCTATCCCACTCAGCTATAGAGAAAATCTAAATAAGAAAATTCTTACTTTAGAAGCTAGTGGGATCATCCAGAAATCTACATCTGAGTACTCCTTTCCAATCGTCCTATTTAAGAAAAAAGACTCCACAATTCGTCTGTGTGTGGACTATCGAAAGCTCAACAACGTCACTAAGATCGACGCAGAACCAATTCCTTCCTGCGAAGATCTTATCCTTGACATGTCCACCTCCAAAATCTTTTCTAAATTAGATCTTACTAAGGGATATTGGCAGGTCCCTATGCAGACTCAATCCATTCATCTTACTGCTTTTTCAACGCCTTTAGGACTTTACGAGTGGCGTTTTCTTCCTTTCGGACTTCGAAATGCTCCTGCCACTTTCGTACGCTTAACTAGAGATCTACTGCATGGAGTGACGAATACAGTGACTTATATAGATGATATATGTGTCCATACTGATGACTGGACAACACACTTACTGAAACTGAGAATGTCTTTGATAGGTTGCGACTCTTCGGTCTCACTGTCAAACCGAGCAAAGTTGAATTGGGCCTAAAAGAAATTGACTTTTTGGGTCATGTCATTTCACAAGGTCAACTTAAGACTGACAATAGAATTATTACAAAAATTATGAACCTGACCATGCCTACCACAAAGAAGCAGGTCAGAAGCCTTTTGGGGTTAGTAAATTACTATAGCAAATTCATACCAAATTTAGCGGAAATTACAAGTGTATTTTCCAATGTTTTAAAAGCATCTGTAAAATTAGATGTCAAAGATGCATTATTAATTTCTGCATTGTCAAAATTGAAAATCCTGTTTAGTAATGCACCAATCCTCCGCTTGCCTAATCCTAGGCTCGTTTATTATCTTAGGACAGATGCCAGCAGAATCTCCATCGCTGCAGTACTAGGCCAATTTTATGATGGCATCTTCCACCCGATTTGCTACGTGAGCCGTAAGATCACACCTGCTGAGTCCAGATATTCCATATCAGAGTTGGAAGCCCTAAGCGTCATCTATGAGGTGAGGAAGCTCCATCGATTTCTGGCGGGTGTTCACTTCATTGTCCAGACTGACAACTCCCCAATCACGGTCATACAAAGTGGTGTGCATCGGAATGACCGGATATACAGGTGGTCGCTTATTCTACAAAACTATGCTGTTAGTATAGAGCATATTAAGGGTAAGGACAACATTCTGGCTGATACACTTAGTCGACCATCTGAGGTAGAAATACCAGAGATTCCACATAAGTGTGTAGAGTAATAATTGTTAAAGTAGTACAGTATAATATTCTATGTAAAATATTGTATGAATACATAGACACATATATATATATATATATATATATATATATATATATATATATATATATATATATATATATATGTGTGTGTGTGTGTGTGTGTGTGTGCGTACGTGTGTGTGTGTGTGTGTGTGTGTGTGTGTGTGTGTGTGTGTGTGTGTGTGTGTGTGTGTGTGTGTGATATATATATTTTTTCTATTTTGGTCACGTTGAGGTCTATACTACTGTGTTCAATAAACTTAAGAACACAAGTTGTACTGTTGTACTCTGCCCGTCTGGAGGAATAAACAAAGACGTGTAGCTTTAGAATGGGTAAGAAAAGCATATGAATTAAGAAGACTAGATAGGACACGCCTTGTCTGTCAGTGGTTCTCAGGTTGTGAGATGACTTCATGGCGAGCCGTATAAACTCCATGGAGGAGGCTCAGCCTAGGTTTTATAGCCCCCCAGACGAGTCATATTATGGGTTACATAGCTCTAGAGACAAGCCACAGCGTGGGTTATATAGCTCCATAGACAAGCTACAGCCTTGGTTATATAGCTCCATGGACAAGCTACAGCCCGGGATACATAGCTCCATAAACAAGCTACAACCTGAGATATATAGCTCCATAAACAAGATACAGCCTGGTTTATATAGTTCCATGGACAAGCTACAGCCTGGGCTATATAGCTCCATGGGCAATCTACAGTCTGGGTTATATAGCTCCATAAACAAGCTACAACCTGAGATATATAGCTCCATAAACAAGATACAGCCTGGTTTATATAGTTCCATGGACAAGCTACAGCCTGGGCTATATAGCTCCATGGGCAATCTACAGTCTGGGTTATATAGCTCCATAAACAAGCTACAACCTGAGATATATAGCTCCATAAACAAGATACAGTCTGGGTTATATAGCTCCTTAAACAAGCTACAGCCTGGTTTATATAGTTCCATGGACAAGCTACAGCCTGGGCTATATAGCTCCATGGGCAATCTACAGTCTGGGTTATATAGCTCCATAAACAATCTACCGCCTGGGTTATATAGCTCCATGGGCAATCTACAGTCTGGGTTATATAGCTCCATAAACAATCTACAGCCTGGGCTATATAGCTCCATGGGCAATCTACAGTCTGGGTTATATAGCTCCATAAACAATCTACCGCCTGGGTTATATAGCTCCATAAACAATATACAGCCTGGGTTGTATAGCTCCTTAGGCAATCTACCGCCTGGGTAATATAGCTCCATGGACAATCTACAGCCTGGGTAATATAGCTCCATGGACAATCTACAGCCTGGGTTATATAGCTCCATAGGCAAGCTACAGTCTGGGTTATATAGCTCCATAGACACGTACGGCGTTGGTTTGGACAGTAAAGTGACGGGTCACCTCCATTTATAATGCCGTGAAGTAAAAACCTAACATTTCATACCCCTACAGCAGTACAGCATACACTTTCTGCAGCCCTTGACAAATAGTCTAGACGTCTAGCCGCCATTAATGTAATAAAAAGGCGTGCTGTACTGCTATGTTATGTTATGCTATGCTACTTCATCACGAACGACTCACTTCACATTGAGCATTCTCATGCCAGTTCATTCCTTCGATGCAGCAGCTATCCCTTAGTATTTCGGCTCACTATTCCAATGAGAAATTGGATATGATTTATTTTTTCAAAATCTGGAAAACGTCATCGACGTGTTTGACAAGGCTTCAACCACAGGTCGGTGGACTAGCGTCAGCTTCATGGCAGTATCCTCCAGCTGAGTCTCTTCTGCATTTACTACATCAGCCCTGTTCATGCTTCTTCCAGTGTTTATGGGTGCATTATTTACCAACTGGCCCCCGCCTTCATTACCCTTTATTGTCATGTGTCTATCCAAAACAAAAGTGCGAGAACCTCCAATAGAGAATGGAGTTCACAGATTTGGTTAATGGAAATAACAAGAGACTGCGCTTTTTGGCTTGCACGGATTACGATTAGATATCTCTTTATTTATAAACTCAGGAAATTCAGAGATTATTAGAGTAAACAAAGCGTTACCTAAGGATAACTGCACTTGTCGTATCATCAGATATTACTAATTGCACCCAGTATCTCTCTAGGAGTGTAACTAAATGGAGACAACAGATTTCCACGCGAACGCAATGTACAGGACGATGTGTTGCCATGACCTGATTGCACACCATCCCTACTAACATAAACAATGTGAACACTTTCCAGTTTTCTCTTTATGTTGTTCTTTACGATTGGTTTACCGGCTGCCACTGGCAATAATGCCCTTGCAATCTGCGGTAGACATATTACGGAAAACAAATGAATTATACTGTATCTATTTTTTCGTGTTTTGATTCAAGATTATCAATGATTTTTCAGGGTGTTGTGTTAAATGTCTTTTAAATTAATGTCGCCAGGTGTGATGGCAAAATATTGTAGATATTATACAATAACCCGCGTAAACAATACTGATTATTATTTAGTGATTAACCTCTTGAGTGGTGTAGGTGTTCTTTGTACACTGACTGCTGTGACAACGCCACTATTCATCCTCATATAAAATGCAATGTAATTAACGTCCCCAATTCAAGGACGAGAAGTCAACATTTTAGTCCAACTGACCGATGTTGGGGTTGAACCAGCTGCCGAGGTAACGGGTTTAACCCCTACACCGGTCAGTTGGACTAAAATGTTGACTTCTCGTCCTTGAATTGGGGACGTTAATTACAAGTACCCCTGAAGACGAAGTGGGTTCGCCAAATGGCGAGGGACACTAGTAATAGGGAAAGCTAATTCATACGCAGATATCAGTCTAGTACACTAGAAGTAGTAGCAGGGTATGGACAACGCTTGAGTTCAAAGCGAGCGAACGTTAAAAAATGCAATACACATAAATACAAATTGGGGAAGCCTTTGAGGCCAGCAAGACAGCTCATGAACAAATACACATGTATTGTAGGGCGCTCATAGAGGTAGGGGAAAGAATAAGAGACAAGAGGACGCACCAGACAACATAAAAGTTGAAAGTTATAGTTACCGACCGGGATTCGAACCTGTCACCTCCAAATGACGACAGCGCCTCGCTGCGGAGGCAAGTGTAATTCGAAGCATGACCAAGGGGTGTCTATTTGGTCATGCGTCACAGTACGCTTCTATTAGCGCTAAACAATAAGTGTGTAGTGTATATTTATTATACATATAAAATGGGGGAATGGTATGTTAAGATACTCTCTCCATTCCCTAAGTAATTGAATTGTTTATTCATAACAACGGTGATGAGATTATAGTTCATTAGTTTCAGCCTCTCTCTCTCTCTCTCTCTCTCTCTCTCTCTCTCTCTCTCTCTCTCTCTCTCTCTCTCTCTCTCTCTCTCTCTCTGTCTCTCTGACTCGAAGATTAGATCCAGTTTGAATAATATGTTCATCTACATGTTGTGTTATTTTGCCACAGGCCTTCGTGTGTCGTCATTTCACACCTTACCAGCGTGCACAAAGAAACACATCTACACAAGTCTAGCGAATTATAGCAGGCAGACATGCAGGCTGCACTGATCATCCAACTGTACCTCTGGTGATGTGTGTACATGTGTCCAGCATGGCGTGTTCCTGTGTAAGTAGTAAGGGACCCGTTGACACGTCTTCATGCGCACTAGGCATATGATGCTAGACCCACATTTGCATTGACTATTCGGCTTTTATGTGTAGCTACCCGATGTTTTGGGGCGA